>KZ505722.1:1228269-1243646 GCA_002844005.1 Limosa lapponica baueri
TCTTTGTGGCCTTTCTCTGAACCCTCTCCAGCCTGTCTGCAACTTTTTTGTATAGCAGGGGCCAAAACCAAACACGGTATTCCAGGTGTGGCCTGACAAGCACCGAGCAGAGTGGGATAATGATTTCTTTGTCTCTGCTGGTGATGACCTTGTTTATGCAACCCGCATCCTGTTGGCTGTCTTTGCCGCAGCAGCACACTCTTCACTCATATTGGGCTCGCTGCCCACCAGGGCTCCCAGGTCCCTCTCCACAGAGCTGCTCCCCAGCCAGGTGGATCCCAGCCTTTGCTGCACTCCTTACACCATTGTTTTCTTCAGTTGCCTAATTACTCTTTCTACCTGCCCTTGTTATTGCTGCTGAATGATTGCTGTTCTTAAAAGTAAATTTGCTGTACAAATACCTGTCACTTCAAATTTAGTTTGTCTTCCTTGAATAATATAGTTTTAGAAGAGGGCATTATGTGTAACTGAAATTTTGCTAAAGGCCAAGCAGCAATGTAAACTTTTAAGTGGTCTGACCATATCTCCTGTGGTCCCTTAAAATTATTTAACTCAACTCCACATTTTTTTCCACCAAAAATGTCACTTAGTAAAAAAATTAGGCAAGCACTTTTTTTTCCATTTAATTTTTTTTTTTTAAATTTTCTGGAATGATTGTGACCTGAAAGGGATCAAAATTACAGGAATTTATTAAAAATTTGCAGAAAATATTGCTACTCCATTAAAAAAAATAATAGCACATCTTTGTAATTATTGTTTTGAGCATGTTAGTGCAATATTAAAGTTTTTATATTAGTGGGAAAATGAAATGCTTCTGTTTCATTTCTTTTCATGGTCTGAAGTGGTCCTTTAGTATTTATTGCAATTTACTGGTCTTTCAAGGTCTATAATGGAATGTAAAGCTTACCGGTGTGGTTCAAATAAGTTGTTTGCTCTTTTTCCATAACCTGAAGAGTTCCTGCTACTGGCTATATATTGCAAAAATAAATAGCAATTTCACTTTACTATTATTCATAGGGTCATAACACTCAAGGTTAATGTGTTCCATGAGGTCTTATTCATGAAAAATGTTCTCAAATCTTGAAAGTTTCATCAATTTTAACACATATAATTTGTTCAAAAATTCCTACCAGAAAGCATGATTGTTCTTCTTCCATTCTTCATCATTCATTTCTCTTTTAAAACCTTTCATTTTGCCAGTAAGGAAACATGCATTACAGCATTTGCCAAAAGTGACCAGTCACATGTTTATGACTAGATAAATGAAATTTTTCTATAACTCTGTCAACTAATATTTTCCATGCCCTAAAAAATAGGACAAACATTTGTAAATTATTAATTAGCAACTCAAGTCACTTTGAAAATGATTCTATGAGAACAGACTAAGTGTATCATACTATTTATTCTGAGCAAATAGTTCAGGTGATTCTATTTAACATATCCCAAGAAGCAGACTGGAGGTAGATTAAAATATGCATTAAACTTCCTGGCTACAGTCATGGGAGCTGTCAGTCTTACAAAGCACAACTGCTTGCTTTTTCCAATATGAAGAGCCTAACAGACCTGATTGATAGTCATATGAATTTGGTGTCTAAATCTCTATATCCCATACTTTTTTTTCACTCTTAATAAACACAGTCAATGGTGACATTATCTTATTAGTGGAGAATTTTTTTTCTCAATTACGTTTACCATTCCTGAAAATGTTTGCTTTTGAAGCTTTGTTCTTGCTGTTTCCTGAAATGAAATATTAGTGGACAGGTTTTGAAGGTTTTCCCTTGCCTTAAGGTTTTGTCTAGGAAATGGAAAGTGGAATCTAAGGATTCCTAGGGCATTATACAAAGTGAGGTAATCTCAGATTCTCAGCTAGTTGCTTCTGTGACACTCTTCTTTTTTCTTATTTAGCTACTCTTATTTGAAAACTGCTCTAAGGCAGATAACTATTCTTCATTTGCCTATGCAATTTCTGTGGCACCAGACTCTGCTTCGTTTATTTTAGGAAGTTCAAGGCACGCTTATTTTGAGTAGTGTCAGCCACACTGTATTCCATATACTTAGACAGCACAGAACTTCTGCAAGAGCAAAACACTCAATGCATATCTGCTATTTATTCAGGTTCATTTAAGGCTCTACTGAGTTAATGTTTCTTCTTTTCATTTAGTTGGTGCTTGTCATGGCAGACCCTTTCACACACACAAACAGTGGTGCATATGTATGAGTATGTCTGTCAAGACCTGTAGATTGCACACTTAAAAGGGGCTAGCCTTTGCTTCCTCACTCATTAAAGTCAACGATGAATGCTTTCGAAAATATCCACCCATTCCTCTAACTGGTAAGTTAATAATAGAGAAAAACAACGTTCTGCTGCATCCACCTAAGTCACTCTACTACTCCTTTAAACCAAGTGGCAGAAGCCTCTGATCTGTTGTTTAAGGTTCTGGGTTCAGTTGCCTGCAAATTACTTATTATGAGGCTCATTAGTTACACAATTATATCTCTGAGGTGGAGGCAAAATAAAATGTATCTATTCAAACACATTATCCCAATTACATTCTTAGAGAACTGTAGTTTGGCAGATGAACTGTGAAAAAGTAGGGTTCGCAGAAGCAAAGCCCCTTCCTATAATATCCAGGTGTTTTTAAATTTAAACCCTTTTTAAATACAATTGGAACATTATTTATTACTGTCCTTTAATGAAAGCATCCTTTGAGATGCCATCAATAAAGATAAGAATTTATTATATAAAAAATTGACATAACAGAAAGAAATCCTACAGATATATTAGAAATAAAGTGTTGTATGACTGATGTTTCCACAATGCTTTTAATCATTTGGACCAGTTCCTCAGGGTCTTAAGTGATACAGCTCTTGTTAAAGTCATTATTACTACAACTTTGGCAATACTTTCCTGCGTAAAGAATTCTAGTACTGTATACCACACCGTGTCTATAGTAACAAAGGTAGGATTAAAAATCTCAGCCACTATGCAGGAGTTACCAACCTAATGTAGCTCAATGACCTCCCATGGGAAAATCACGTTAGCCTGACAGTGTCCAGGCTAAACAAAACATTGCACATAGAATTCCAACAGATATGTTATAAATAAAGTATTGTCTTTCTGCTATGTCAATTTTTTATATTAATTTTCCAATTTACTTGCAGGTGAAGAATTTTCACCTCAGAAATATATGAAATCAGAAGTTCCCATCTCCATCAGAAAACATATGCACAGAATTTATGCAAGTGAGCATATTAATGTACTAAAAAGTATAAAAGCAAACAGATATATTTTTAAGAACAGGTTCCTATAGAAGGGAAAATATTGACTGATCATTTTTCCTGCAGTTCTTAGT
Source organism: Limosa lapponica baueri (assembly GCA_002844005.1). Classification (NCBI taxonomy): domain Eukaryota; kingdom Metazoa; phylum Chordata; class Aves; order Charadriiformes; family Scolopacidae; genus Limosa; species Limosa lapponica. Next base: position 1,231,623 of record KZ505722.1, read on the forward strand.
CACTATTGACATATGAGTTCAATAGTATGTTCTTCGCTTCCTCTATAACTTTGTTGTGCAGCATAAACGTGCCAAGGTGTGAGCCTATGTGATAGTAATGTTTAACCTTTTCCTCCTCACTATTCCCATTCATCTTTCTTATAATATCACTATCTAAAGGAATAAAGCAGAAACTCATAGGCTAAAAATCTATGCAGTCACTTACAGCTTGGCACTTTAGCATCTGCCTTCTGCAGCACTAGCAGATGGATTCATTTACCAAAATCACTCTTGGTTTCGGTTCTCAGCCTGTCTGTCAAAACACGTTCAGCTGGAAAGTGAAGCCTGCATAATATATTTGGCTCAAGTAACCTGAAAGAAAGGGCATTTTCCCTTCTTTCCCTAAAATCCAGCTGTTTTTTCCCCCCACTAACAACCACAATGACGTGGAATATTTTATAGCACCACCCCTTCTTGTCCAGCTTACTTATGGCTTACAAGTCAAAGAGAAGTGGGTGCTACACCTGCTGGGAGACCTCCCCGATTTATCATTCCCCTTACTTAACCTTACACACATTTGAGTCTGGAAGGGTGGCACAGAGAGTTCACACAGTCTGCAGGCTCTCTGGGAGGCAGCAAGGTAGACTGAAAGCAAGGTCACCAGGCTAGCAACTGCATAGGGTCTCCTCTTTCAGAAACACTACACCATCCTCCGTTATCCAATCTCTATACAATATAATGTATAAAGGATAAATTAGAAGCCAGAAGTAAATTACTCATAGGATCATAGAATCATTTAGGTTGGAAAAGAACTCATGAATAAGTGGTCTATCCTACCCAATTTTGTTGTAATATTGGAAGAAAATGTCACTGAATATCTGCAAAATAATAAAAGACTTTTCCATAGTACGACAAGATTTTTTAGTGCTGTTTTTCTTTAACCTACTTCAGGGGTGGAGAGAGATTAATCACCTTTAATATCAAATCTTGGAAGTAGGAGCAAGTAGACTGCATGTAATTACAGTTACTGATACAATCCTTACTTACTGCCTATTATGGACAATCTGTAAGATAACTCAATAGTTTAAATCACTTCAAGTTTCTTTCTCAGCTTAAGAATATTTCACCGTGTCTGTGTACTCTAAATAGTATGAGCCTGAGGTTTTGTCAGAAATCTTATCAGATTATATTTGGTCTTTGCTTTATTTGCTAGGATCAGATAAACAGGAGAAGAATATGCAGTTTATCCCAAAGAATAAATATCCGAGGCAGAAAAAGGAAAAAAAAGAAAGTGGTATTCACAGTAGCATCAGAAGAGTAACAAGAAAGATGATAATGGATACTAAACCTCTAAGGTATGTGAGTATTGAGCCGAGAACGGTAGAAAATAAGCATAAAGGGATAATATTCTCAATATATGGCAAGTTTATGATTCAGTACAACAGAGACTTAACTTGGGATAATCCATATGACTGGAAAATTAATAGAAAGTAAAAAAGCTTATTTAAGAAATGCAGTCAGGGGAATAAAGAATGATGACCACTATTGCATATGTTTGCTCTAGGTCAATACTTTAAATGAAGATATCTCTGCTGAAAAACTGAGCAATGATGAAAATATAAAAAGCTGTGCAGGGATATCATAATGTAGGTGTAACATAAACCAGCAAATCAAGATCATGTGGATTAAAGAATTCAAAATTCATCCAGAGAACAAAAGCCCAAAATAATAACAGGTATTAGTTTTGCAGAAAATTCCAGGAATAGAAGCGAGTTCAGTCTGTCCAGCAATCTCTTAGAATCCATCGACAACAATTGATTTAGAGGTAGAAAAGAAAATGTTTTGTATGTTTTACTAAAACTAGGAGGAAAGAACTCACTGACAATACCATTCTTAGAAGGCAGCTCAAAGTAGCAATTAAATTACAATATCTGTGATTTTTAAAATGATATAAATAACAATCTAAACAGGTCATGGCCTTCATGAAAATGGACTTTACTAAACTGCATGACGAGTAGATAAGCTTTCATAAGGAGCTTGATCTGAGAAAACAGAGTTAAGGAGAGCTGGATGTTCTGTAACGAAAAACTACTGAAGCCACAGATGGATGACAAATTTCTCTCATTCCAAGTGAGACACTGAAATCATAACACAAACCTCTGAAAAAAATTACAAATTATTCATTGACTTGAGTGCAAGAGACAAACATGCACTTAAAATTAGATGAGGTTACAAAGGAAGAGTACAGAATGGTAGCAGAATGTGTAGGGGCAAATTTGGAAAGGTCAAACCAGAAGATCAATGTTACTACCAAGGAACACCAAAAGCAACAGGAAATCCTTCTATAAGTGCATCAGTATTAAGAGGAAGGCCTAGGAAGGGATTGGTCCACTTACTCTGCAGAGTTTTTAATGACTATTTTACTCCCATGTATAGCTGCAACAAGGTATCTATCACTATGTCCAGGTAGTATCTCAAACTCAAATATGCATATATATTAATATAGCTTTTATATATAATAATATAGTTATATATATATTAGTTACTCTATATATAGTTATATGTATAATATAGTTATATATAAATATAGTTTAGACAGTAGTTAGATATGTTAGATATTTTCATAACAACTGGGCTGAAAAATTGATGTAAAGTTATGTTAGTGTGATCTCTAAATTATTACCAATTATCTGTGGAAAATCTTGAAGGATGTGTGAACTCTCAGAACCCTAGAAAACGGCAAATTCAGTTGGTTTGGACTTTTTAAGTGGCAAAAAAGTAGTAGGCCAGAGATTTATAGACCTGTCACCTCAGTTCTGACTCCCAGGCCATTTTTCAGAACAAAGCTAAAAACTCCTGAGTATGTAGTTGATTATAAGCAAAGGGTTAAAGGACAATGTGGATTTGTCAGGAGTAAATAATGTGCAGGGAATCTAATTTTCTTTCCAAAGCATAAAGCTAAATTCCCGCTACTTAAGAAACACTGCATAGGGTGACCCCCTGCAGTCTTTTCTAGCCCTTAGATACAATGATTCAGAGCAGTATGTCTATTTTCCTCAACAGAAAACTCAGTTTCCTGGCAAAGTGATGCAAAGGGGGTAAACAACCAGGAGGGAAATGCCCATCTAGCTGTATTAAAAGTCAGGGTTTGGAAATTACTATTGCAGATTAAGAAAATGATCTGTGTAGTAGCATTTTTTAAAGATGTGAATGGTAGTTCATTCATTTGTAGTATAATGGTAACTATTCCTAATAAAGGAGCTGCTACATATCTTTAATTCTCCCTTAATTCTCTTAATGTAACCTTTAATTCTCTGTACTTTTCCCAGTGGCACCCTTCTTTTCAATGTGGAAAAGGGAAGACCAGAAATGCATACAAGGCGTTTAAGATTCAGTTGTACCACAGGGCTATTCAGCACCATAACGATGTTCTTTGTTATGTTTTGTTTTCCTCTATTTCTTTCCTAATAGTTTCTTAATCTCTGATTGCTTTTTTGAACACACCGAGCTGATGTTTCCGGAGAACTATCTATTAAAATCCTGAAACCCCATCACTGAGTAATAGTGGTTAACTCAGAGACCAACACTTGAAATGTTAAATAAGGATTTTTTTCCTTATTAATTCACATTCTATACCTAATTGAATTTCATTTGCTATTTATTGTCTTTTTTACTCAGTAGTTAAGATGCATGTGCCTTTCTTCACATCCCATATATTTGCTATCCTGGATATTAATTCTTGAGTAATTTATATTGTCAGCAGATACTGTCACCTCAGTAGTTATCAACTTCTTGATATCATTTAAGTATGTGTTGAACAACACCTTTTCATCCATTTTCAACAAGATCCAGCTACTCCCTATTCAATTACATTATTAAAGAAAGAGTGTAGTGACTGTTAATGTCAGTTACATCAGAATATGTTTCAATGTTGATTTCTCTCCATTTAGATCTGTAGCATTTTTGCAAATGTCTCACCACTGCTTGCTGGCCCACAGACCACAAAGGTTTGTGCCACTTTGCAAACACACAGGAAAGCATCAAATTTGCCTCCATCTCCAGCTGAACTATCAGTTCCAGTGTGTGCTCATCATTACCCCTAGAAGCTGTGACTGACGGGCTGGGCTGATGTTTGGCAGAGGTTATAATGAAACCAGGCAGCTTGATATATAGGGTGGAAGCTCTCTACATGGCAATTTCTCAGATGGTCAAGTCTGCACATTCTCCCTGAAGATAGCTGGTGGTTAAAAAAAAATAATAATGAAATAAAACAAAATAAAAAAACCCCAAACAATATAAAAATCTCCAAGAATCCACTTCATGTACAACTCCAGCCCCATCAAAGGGCAACACCTCCCATCAGACTATCACATTCTCTCTCATTAGCTTGCCACTGACAGAGGAGCTCAGCAGCAATATATAATCTGTACCTGCTGTGTGTGTTTATTTTTCTTTTGTTTGAACAATGAGAGGATATACATTACATCAAGTCTTGAGTTTGTAGCGCTGCTAAATCACACTTGAGGGAACAATGAAAACAGTGTCTATTTAATAAATATATGTTGATATTTCATATCTAATTGCTTCCAATGGGATCCTAAATGCATCCCATGGAGAGGAGGGAGTACGTAAGTCACAAAAGGCAGAAAACAACTGAGTGATGTGTGTATTTCTCATGAGTCGTAGATAAAGCTCTACAGCAACAGTTCTTTTTGTTACTTTACTACCTATTGCTGCTGCCAGATGGATGAGGGAATGAGAGGAAAGAGCAACAAGCCCAAGGAGCAAATGGACAAAAAAACACCACTAGGAATTAACATAATGCAAATGAAAGCATAAAGGAGATTTACATTTCCAAAACACTTGATAAATAACTCTTTTAGATAGGCATACATGGATAGAAAAGTCAATAAATCCCACAGTTCTTACAGGAACACATCTTACTCATGCTAGTTCCACTTACGATTTATTTATTTATTTACATGCTTACAAACACCTACTTATAAACTCTCAGGTTCTATATCTTCTCACTACAGACAGTGCTGTGTCACCGGCTTCTGTGAATATACTGAGTACCAGAAGTTTGGTCTTATTTCAAGGCTAATGAATTCAGGTTTTTGACTATTTAATGTCATTTGTGTTTCTATCTATCATAATTTGTGAAAACTGCTAGTTTCCCCGTTTCTAGGATAACTGATATTAACTGAATTTTACAGAGATCCTCACAAAAGTGGTAAATATAAGCCCCTCACCACCCCCTGGTTTCAGCAGCTATAAAAAAACAGGCTTGTATTGGAAGCTGAATGTGGAAGTTAGGAGGATCTGGATCTCTAGGTGAAGCCAAATATTTCTGGATATCTCAAGTAACCATAAGTTCTTAGGTTCTGCAAAAAGACCTTTGTAGACAGTATAATTAAGCAAGCAATAGTAATCTCATTCTGCAGTTCTCAGTCACAAAACCACACAAACTTATTCTGTTCACTTGCAAAATGGTCACTAAATGCTTTCTTACCTTTGGAGCACACAGATAAGCTTAGTATTGTAAGGGGAAAGAGATTCACATCCATTTTTAATTCTTTCAGGAATAGCCCACCTTGGCCCTATACAAATAAGCCAGACTTTAGTCTCCCACCTGTGGCAGAAGCCTCTTTCCTCCAATGGAGATCAGCTGGTTGCAGGTAATGAGGTTGACTGCCAGACAGTTTGGGCTACATAGGGCTGAGATACTTTCCATAATTGGGTTCACCTGTGAACTAAGGCTGGGAACAAAGGTGACCTGCTCCTGGTATCCTGCATGGTCCTGTATAAGTATGCTGGATCTTAGGAGAGTCCTTTTAAAGCTTGGCTGTCTTGTTTCTAGAGAGAGACCCTTGCAGCAGGTAGAAATGCCCAGGTACCACGAGTGTGAGGTTTAGTCAATTCTAAGACCGTCCATAAGAGAAGCTAAAGACATGCAACCTTTTCATACAGTTTTTCTGCCTTTTTGAGGCAGAGGGAAGGTTTAGAAAAGGAAGTCCTGTCATACATGGAAAACTAATACCAAAATTTCCAGGGTTGAGGACTCCTTTTTCCTTACCTTCTATCAAGGGCTTACCAAAGTCTTAGGACTACTAAAGGTAGTCAGTCCTAAGTCATTACTTCTTTCTGTTACTGCTTTCATTCCCTTCCTCACTTAAAATCGGCCATTTGCTAGACTGAATTAACGAGCACAGGACCAGCAACTAAACTTCTTCACCAGGAGGTTTTGTTCTCAAGACCTCTCAAACCAAGTAATACAGGCTTGCTTTTGTTGAGTAAATACATAGTCTGATAGCCCATTTATCTTCATTTGGTAACATTCAAATTCTAGCACAGGAATACAGCATTACGCTAATCAGTAAGAATGATGCTATCATTATGTTGTTCCAGTGGCTACAAGATAATTAATGTTTAGTGATAGACACATTCAAAATAACATTAATTATGTTATTAATGATTTTAATTAACTTCAAATGCTACTGTGTTTTCCAATAAGTTCCCTATATCTAGGAATAAAGCTGCACACATTTTCCAACTCTTAGTCTCTTCCTGCTGTTTGTTTACTACAAAGATTTAGCCTGAAAAAAGCACCTCTGGAAGTTAACTTGAGTTTCTATTGATTCTGGCTTTCTCTTTCTTTCTTTTTTACTATAAGACAGTAAAATTTTAATAACAAAGTAATTAGATGCATTTATTTCATTATGTTTCACCATATGTCTTGTCTGCTGCATGAAGTCAGCCTTGAACAGAGTTCTTTCACCATTAGCAGAGAATGAAGCTAAATGCTGCCTCTCTAATGACTTTAAAAAGTCATTTAATGGTCTTGGGGAGATATTTTTTTTTCTTAGTGTTGCAAGAATCAGGCTAAAATTGCAGTAGTCTTACTGTATTATTTGCCTTTTGGGGAAGAAACTAGAGACAAATTTTCTTCTTGTCTTCCCACCACTTCTCATTTAAATGTACTTTTCTTTCTAAGCAAAAATTTGTGTTGATGAAAACAGCTCTGCTGACAACACCATGGAGGTTCTTTGCTGATACACAAAGGAGAACAGAGCTCCTAGGTAGTCCAATCTCCTTTAAAACATATGCTTCAAACATGAGATCCTTACAGAAAGAGAGAAAAGCCCTATTGTTGTGCCTTCTCTTGTAGAAACTATCTCAAAACAAAGATGAGCAATTAAGAAGGGAGCAATTATGAAGATTTTTAACTCACTGTGCTAATGGTGATGGAGGACCTGTCAAAATATACAAACAGCTGAATTTAATGGTCCTTAAGACCAGCTCTAAGCTGAATTTAATTCAGTAACCTGAATTATAAAGAATTCCTTTTCTGCTGTTACTCATCCTCTCTTTTTCAGAAAACAAGCTAAAAAAAAAATAAAAATATTCATTCTGGTGTTTTATGTGATCTTGGGACTCTCTGAAGATGGACATAGCTTGTTTGAAATTGATAGAGCATAGGGGTCTGTTGCAAGATTGTACTGGCTTTAATAAAGTTCCTATGCACCAGTTCTACAGTATTTCAGTTTTACACAGTAAAAAGGAAGAGCTGAATACCTGAAGTTAAAATTCAAAAGATGCAGCATCCTGACTAAAAAGTAATCTAAATTTAATATACCACAGAACACAGAGATAACATATTTTTGCCCTTCTCACCCTTACTCAAATGATTTTTCAGGACTTCAGAAAAGTGTCTGTCTGCACACAAAACCCAAGATCTAGAACTTTATCTCACCTAAAATGTTTAATTATTTATATGGAATAACATGAAATCAGTAGTAAAGATGAAGTGTACATGTATTCAAAGTGGGCTAAAGCTGATAATGAGAGGTGTCAGAGGCATGTTAGCTGTAGGGAGTAACGATGATCTGGAAGGACTCTGGACCAGTTGTCCACTTGTGCGGGCAGTGACAAAGCTCAGCACAAAGAGCAAGCCACCTGGAACCCCGATTTCTCAACAAGAAAAGTTCTGAAATCTAGATGAAGCCTGAAATAGTGGCTGGTTTCTCAATCCCAGTTTGACTCAGGTATGTACCTGAGCTGCTTGGTTTGTCAAACTGAAGAATCAAGACTTTCAAGTGGCATAGAAGTTTTAAAATCACCATCTGCAGTATTCACAAGATATAAGCACATCCCAGGGGAGACAGAGCTTTGTAAGCTCAAATTTGAGATAGGGTACCTAATTTGGGATAGGGTGCCTTTCTAGGGTAAATGCAGTGCCCACGTCCTTTATCAAATCCATTGAAAGGAGATAAGTTCAGTTCATTTAGGTATCAGGCTAAAGCTCCCGCAAATAATTTCAAACTAGACAAGAGAAAATAGTGGAAACTATCCCACAAGGAAAAGAACTACACTGGCAGGAACCTGAACTATCTTCTGTCTTTCTTTGAGATGTGTATGAAGTCACAGTGAATAGAGAAAAATTCAACACAGAGGATTCGCACAAGCCAAGTGAGGTTCCTTCTTCAGAGTTCTTGTTCTAACAAACCAAAAGCCAGGCTGTACTCAGGTTCAGGATCTATTCTCTCTTTTGGAAAATGGAAGCTCTTGAGATCAGGAGCTGCTTCCTTTTTTGTGTGTGAAAAAGTGATCAGAGTACATGGCAGGAAGAACGTAAATGCAAACTTAACTGCTGACACTCAAAAGTAGTCCAATGATCACAAGTACAGAGGCACCAGAAATGCAACTGCTTACGTTTTATTCCCAACTCCCAAAGCTCAATTTGGATCCCACTTTCCCTTAAGTCTAACTAAATGTGAATACCTTATAAGTGCACCTGCCTCACACTACCTTCATTACTTTGGATGTGAGTTAAACCTAAGTGCTCTTCCACACCTAGTCCAGGGTCAAACCAATGCTCTAGAGGTGCCTTTCTTTTCCCAGCAGAACAATTCAACAAGCTTAGAACAAAGTACTTGACTTCTTATTTTAGAGATCCTAGATCTGTAGGAGAGAACTGCATGTGAAATCCTGGGAGGAAAATATAAGATGCGAAGGATACTATCTTTGCCTATTTTGTGGTGATAATCTTCCGTGCTCCAGCAGAACCTAATTTTTTCCACTGTGCATGACTAACAGCTGTGTTAGGGAAGCTTAAAACTATATTACTTTCATTAGTGGCTCTTTTCCCTCTCATTGGTTTTCATATCCACTCCTCATGTTTTCTCTTAAATCAGGTCCTGATTCTTCAGCTTGTTCCCTGCAAACAGAGCTCTGCACAGAATTCCTCACTGAAATTAATGAATTCACTTATATAAAATGAAGAGGCGAGGTCTGGGATCTTTAACTGTTGGAGGGAAGGTCCGTGTTTCCAGATGGCTCTGTACAAGGCGTCAGTGGAACTGCGGATATGAATTTTACAGTAACGTAAATAATGAGTAATAATAAAAAAGGGAAACTACATTAAAATCCTCCTTTAACAATGTTGACTGGGTATTTATATTCCGCAGCTTTGTCATGTTAACTGATGAAATCAGTACTTGCCTTTCTCTCCAATAGATTCACTCCTAGATATTTATGACTTTAGCATTGGATTTTGGCACACAGAACAGAAACAAAAGAGTTTGTAACTCCGTCCTGACATATGTTCAATACTATTTTAATGTCTCGTTTTCAATGCTATCAACCTCATTATGTTCAAATTTTAGAAACTGCAGTTTTAATTCCACGTTATAAAAGAAACACCTTGTTGCTTTTTTCTGGAAGACTTTACTGTTCTAGTTCAACAATGTATGTTAAAGTGAGAGACTGAAATCAGCGATCAAGAGTCAGTTCCTGGTTTCAGTGAACCTGGGTTTTACTCTCATGTAAACAGACACTGTACATTTCCCAGACTTGACAGTGCACTTCAGTGTTTTCTACAGATCTGCCATCTACACAGCTTCCAGGACTCCTAACAGCTCTATCAAATATTCTAACCTGCAGCCACAAACGTTGGGTTAGTGACCCAACTACCTCTGCTTCCTCCAAAACCAGATTCCTCTGCTAAGTCCATACAACTTTGCTTTGATGTCAGAATCTGCTGCTGATTTCATCCTGGGGATCTGTAAAAGGCTATTTATTGAATATGGCAAATGACCTTTTTCACTTTTTTTATTTTAGCAGTCCAAGCAAAAGCTAGACATAGATATTTATTGAGTTACTAGCCCAATTCCTCTGCCTCTTGTTCCTGCAAAACCTTACCCTCTGGGTTCCCAGGCCTTTCTTCACCTGTTCCTGATTAAGGTCAACATTATTCTACTTTGTTAAACTTAGTGCATGACTTCATTTAAGCCGGTCCATCTCATTACACTCAGCACTATTTGAATAAAGATATCCATATCACAAAGGGACTAACTTTCATTGCATCTTTCAAATCATCAGTGTCTCTCCACTGCTTGTCCATCACTAGGAAACTCATCGCTCCCAATTAGAAGCCCTGCTGTTTCTTCATAACAATATATGTTTTGAAAATGGCATTATTCACAACACGTACCCCCACAGCTTTTGGCTAACAAACAACAAGGTCTCAGGGGAGACCAAATTGACAGGGTTGGAACCTAGATAATAAAAGTTTAATTATTATAAGCAATGATGGTATTTAATAATTGTGATCTCACTGGGAACAATTTCCAAGAAGAATAATTTTTGCTTCATTACAATGTATGAGTGATGATACTAATAAAGGCTCACATGAGGAACTCCACAATTCACAGCCTGCTTCCCCAAACAAATGTTAATTATTGTTCCACAAAATGCTGAAGCTGGGAAGCCAGTGAGCAAGGAATTCACTTGTGTTGAGCAGGATTAACTACTCACTGTAATATAAAAGCTAATGAAGAAAATCAGGTTCTGCTACCTACAGGCTGAGAGAGGCATGGATAGTCCACACTTTCTCAGTTAGGAACAGTTAAACAAACCAGTTTTCCAGAGATGAAGAAAATAGCAAGCTTAGGAAATTAATTGCCTTTACAATTAATAACTTTAGACTTCCTTCTTCCCTTTTTTCCAGCTAAGCAGACACGTGACTAATGCCGGTTTCTGTCCCATCAAATGGGAGAATAAATATATGAGTCCATTCAGTGTGAGATGTAGCCTGGAAATTAAAGCCTGCTGTTGTGAGTCGTGAAGGCTGGGAAAGGAGCCAAACAGGAACAGATCAGACCTAAACTTACTTCAAAGACTGATTCAAATGCTCTGTTCAGTAAAGTGGAAGTTACCTGTTTTCTATTCTTGATTCTAAGTAAAATTGGCTTTCTGGATAGGTAGCAGCAAAAGGATACCTAAAAAATTTTAGGTACGGTGCCTTAAATAAACATGAAGCAGGGAGACTTCTTAATGCACTATTGGTTTTGTTCTTTTTGAAATATTTGGCTTCTTCTCTGCATATTTTTGAACTCCTTTGTGGAAAAGGGCTGATGTGAAATCCTCTGCCAAAGCACTTAAAATGAGAATGAAATGTGTTAAACAACATCTAGCCTGTAGGATTTCAGCTCAAAGAGAAAAAGTGAAAGACTGCTGTTGACCTGACTGCGTAAAGCTCTTCCATGGCATTTACAGGAATAGGATGGTCTAGGCTCCTACAGTTATATAAAATAACTAATATTCAAGAATGAGCAGGGGCTGGAGTAACAGGAAAAAAAGCTCTAAGACTGGTGTCAAATTTATATTTGCAACCACACTGTTGCTAATTGGATCTGTTCCTTTTGCTCAGCCTAGTGTAAAAATACATATTACTATTATTTCAAGATGGCCCAATCTAAAGGAAGGTCTGCTTCAGACATTAAATGAATGGGAGAAAGATGAGACAGGATGCCTTTCTTTACAGAGTACAGGGTGGGGGAACTAAGCAATGGGGAAGATGCTCTGGTTGAATCACATTCTATGAGATCCAGTACCGAAAATAAGGTACATTTTAACCAGTACATGAGCTACACTGCAGCATGGGACAATAGCACTTGCACGCAGAAGAGCTTTATGAGATGCCACAAAATAGCTGTTCTACGTGGAGCGAAGCTATTTCATGCATTCTGAACACATGCTGCATGT
>KZ505722.1:1243791-1268465 GCA_002844005.1 Limosa lapponica baueri
AAATCATACCGAGAATACCTTGTGGAAGTGCTTACATATTTTGCTGAGAAATGTGAAAGAGGGGGAAACAGTAAACGCAGGTGAACTCACCAGCTCACAGGGATTCTCAAAAAGAACTTTGTTTTATTCCAGAGGATAACAGTAAAATAATCGTGATTTTCTGCATTGGTAAAAGTACATTACAGTGAGTAGTATAGGTTGTTCTTGAAAATAAAACAAACCCCCTCAAAAAGCCTTTTATACAATGGATGGCTTTTCTTTTGAGTTGGAGAAATACTGAAAAAAAAGGAGGAAGACCAATTATCCCTGAATGAGTGAAATATGCGTCATTTCAGAGCTCGTGGAGAAAGTTGACCAAAGAGGCAGTTGAGAAATTTGAGGGGGGAAAAAGGGAACTATTTAATTGTGATGATGACAAAAATGCAAGTTCAGGTCTCAAATTCTGTAGACCACATGGACTTGTGTGGAATGCATGTGTCTTTTCTGAACAGAGTAAACCCCTCCTGCATCTCTTCTTACTACTTTCATACAGCACTTGGTCATTTCCCAGACTAGCATCTATCATGTACTTCATAGGCACATCCAAGTCACTTTTCAGTTCCTGTTTTGTTCATCATATATATGAAGGGTGAACTAAATCTACTAACCCCCCCCCCCAAAGAAAGGAATTCCAATCTCTGAATCCAAACCTACCTTGACTGCTTTCAATTCAGGACTAGATCTTGATTATTTGTTTTAACAGTTGTATTTTCACATGTAAAATTGCATACTAGTTTATACATATAAGAAATTATTCTCAAGTAAATTTCTTTGTCTGTGCTACACCACAGCAAAGATGTAATCGGGCCAACCCAATAAAACAGGGCTCTGTGTAGATCTTTACATTTTTCAGATCGCTATACAAGAAATAGACAATTATCCAAATTAGCTGAAATTAATAGATGAGAGGAATGTGATAGATGTATTGCCATATATTCTTAAGATCGTAAAAGACTGGCATTTGTTACAGTGGCTCATGAAATCTTCCAGAGAGATTAATTTCAATTGCTCTGGGTTAGAAACAGTTTCATACGAATCAGAAACTGGCAGAAGGGCCATAAACAAAGGTCAGTGATAATGCAGATAAACAGCAGTACATCACAATGAGCAGGATGGGTCTAGCAATTACTGTATTGATCACTACTAGCCTTGTTCTCATTTAGCAACTTCATCAGCACAGGGAAAACAAGGCCAGACATTTGCTGTATTTGTTTTCATTTTTAAGCTAACTTATTTTTCATGACCCTGTTGCATTTGCCTCCTGCAAATATTCTAGGAAATTAGCTTACTGGAAGAAATCTTTGTGCAAATAGAGAATTTTAAACGAAGATAAATGCTCACAGAATACAAATCAGAATAAAAAATCCTGAGTAGCCGCACCAAGAAACAGGTTCTAAAATCATTGCTAATCCAGACAAAATAAAAAATAATCTGACCTGTGAAACAGCTTTTCAAATAATTTACCAAAGAGCTTAAAGGGAAGGAATTTAATCTTTGTGAAGTTTAATTCTCCTCAAAAAACCTAAGAACAATAATCACTGGAAAATTACATCTGAGAAAATATTGTCCTACTTTTTCCAAACAATGTATTTTGGAGTTCTGCTAGGTCATTCCTATTCACATGAAAAAATGGGAAAAAAGTCAAAGTCTGTTTAGTACAGACCTGTTTCTTTACTACATTCTTATGCTTCCAAATGTAAAGAGGAAGAGCACACATTGTTTCTCACAACTTCCAAGTCTGCTGTCTAATAAGCTGAGGCAGAAATTACTTCTGTTCCTCCACAAGGACATATTATTCTCTGCCTTTAATTTCTGGTACATCCATGATTTACTAATATACCCGTTTGCCACAGTACTTGTCAAACATTTAATACCACCAAATTCTGTACGTTTCCTTGTTACTTTGGGTGGTGCCTTTCAGAGTCTTCCTCTATCTCATTACTTAAACAGCTTAACTGCTTCTACAAAGATGCTGAAATAAATCTGCCTTGCACATTCGTCAGCTCTAACCAGGTCTGTAACTGTGAATAAATCAAAGACCCACCCTATGACAGTCATTAACAACTTCCAGAACAATGTTATGTTCATGGATAATTCAGAACAGAGAAAAAGACAAAAATCCTCCAATAAATTATTCACTTCAAATTATTCTCCCAGCTCTCATTTCCAGCCGTGACTAATTAATCTAAGGCTTTTTTCTAAACCCATCACTGTAGTATTTAAGAACTACAACAAATGATACTAGTTAGCAAAATACTTTAAGAACACATTTGCCACATTGAATCCTACCTGGCTGAACATAATGGCTTGGATTTATCCCCTTTCATTTCTATTTCCTAGCTGATACCCTCACATCAGAAGCCTGGGCACCCTCTATAATCAGAGGGATGTAATAGCAATTCCAGATTATTTAGCCTACCATCTGAATCTCCACAAAAATGCTCCATAAAGCTTCCTTATCAGTCTAAAATCTCCACATTGCCTTGCATTATGAGGGCTCATCTTCCCTCAGTAATATCTTCAACAAGTCTTTCTGCTAGATTTGTGAAAGGACATGTTACATCAACAGTTTTCACCATCTGCTCAAGGACCCTGGATCCTCTGTGCCACTACACTTTTTCCTAAGTGAAATTAAGCTAAGATCGTTGTCTGTATCTAGTCAAGAGCATAAAGAAATTTAGCTTTTCTTTCTCATGCATAGACTTTCATAGACTTGATCCTGTCTATTGACTGAGGTCAATGTCAATTTTTCATTGCAGGATTTAGCTGCAGAATACTCCACTAAAATGAGTATGGACTCAGGTATCACGTGGTGCCACCTTTTCCTCTCAACATCACAACTTGGCTCCATTCATAGCTGCCTGTAGGCTTTAGTTCTTATGATCTTTACTAAATACAGTAGGAATTTAGCTTCAACCATGTTTTGGAAACACCACATTACCTGTGAATAACATGAAGTGAGGAACAATGTGGTTTTGGCCCATACAGCAGGAATTTTGAATGGACATTTAACAGGAGGGATTGGTACTGTGATATTCACTTACTGTGTTAAGGAAGAAGCATCTGACTTTTGGTTTGCCGTTCATAGTTTGAGTATGTGAGAATTCAGATATAGCCAAGCCAGATACTTCCTTCTGGTAATTTGATATCAGGTTCCATTTGCAACCAAATGCATTTGCCAATAAATTTTATTTTTAAATTTATCTGCTAATAAGACTGTTCTCAAGGCAAAATCTGCACTGAATTCTTTTGCAGCTGTATTATTTCCCTTCTCTTTCCAATAATTTTATGTCTTTGTTTTTAAATAGAGCCAGGTTTTTCCATAGTTAAAGTTAGGTCTGCTTGAACAATTTATTCTCAGACCTTTATCTACCATTTTAAGAATGGTTTTGTAGAATTTGCAAAAGAATCTGAGCAAAGAATGTTTTAAAGCAACTTTTGTTATTAAAAACTGTGCAACAAATAGTTTCTATATTCACTGCTAAGCTAAAATATAACCCCTACCAACTATTCCATGAGCTGCTTGAAAGCTGGAATTCATATTTTATCCTCACCATGGTAGGTGCCATGTTTCTTCTCAGCAGTGCCCTGAATTGGGAAAACATAATCTTTCCTTAGGCCAACTTTTACTATAGCCCCTCTAAATAACATAGGCAGTACAAAAGTAATCTTCAAGTTTATACACACAAATAATACATTGTTTTAACTACACTAGTCAGGTAAAAGGCAATATCCTTGCTCCCAGCGTGGGTACAGCTGTAATCAGGCAAACATAGCTAGTCCAACATAGCTATATGTCCCCATGGTAAGTAGAATATATTGTAGCAGTATAACAAACCTTTCCCCAACAACCCCTGGTTGTTTAGTCTGGAGAAGAGAAGTCTCTGGGGAGTTTTTGTGGCCTTTCAGTATAAGAAAGATGAGGACAGACTTTTTAGCATGGCCTGCACTGACAGGAGAAGGGGTAATCATTTTAAACAAAAAGAAGGTATATTCAGACTAGATATAAGGCGAAAATTTTTTACAATGAGGGTGGTGAAACAGTGGAACAGGTTGCCCATAGAGGTGGTACATGCCCCATCCCTGGAAACATTCAAGGTCAGGTTGGACGAGGCTCTGAGCAACCTGATCTAGTTGAAGATGTCCCTGCTGATTGCAGTGAGGTTGGACTAGATGACCTTTAACTGTCCCTTCCAACCCAAGCCAGTCTATGTTTCTACTGTGGTGCATCCACAATAAGATTTGTAGTGATGTATTATTTTAACAGGCAACAAACAAAACTGAAACATCTCTCTTATCAACCAGTCAAGTCTATATGTTCACAACTGTAAGTCATGCTTGTTTAAATCAGTCTCTCACAGAAATCAGAAAATGATTCAAAATAGAACAGGGTGCACAGGAAGGGAGGGGAACCAGGAGGATATTTTGTCTCTTTGGCCTAAGAAAGGATTAACTATACCTAAACCATTCTGAACACAAGTTTGTTTAACCTTTTCATAACAATACCCAACATTTGGTTCCACAACCTCCTAAAGGAATCCATTCTGTTTCATAACTATTCCTGCAGTTAGAAAGGTTTTAGCTAAACCAGTATCTTAATCCTTACTTCCACAATAGACGTGATAGGCCCTTCTCTGTAACATCTTGCTAGACACTTGAGGAACATGTATTCTCAAATATGTGAAGCTTGAAAGATATTTATCATATTTTTCCTTGGTTTTTTTCTCTTTAATCTACACAAAACCAATTTTTTATGTTCCTAGACTTCTGCCCCACTGCTCTCTCAATTCTGTCAGTTGGTCTATCATTTAGAGATTGACTGCTGAAAATAGTCCTTGTCATGTGTTATACAGTGTTATAAATTCAATCATAATTTCATTAGGTGGTATCTTTATGTAAATCCATAGCATCCATATGTACAGTTTACTTGGGTATATGCCAATATACTATATGGTTATATACTGTATACAATATGTTTAAATGCTTACAAATTCAATGATACTTAAAGGTATGATTTGTTTCTTCTGTCTTTACTATTGGCAGATAGACATAGCTCATGACCTAAATGATTGTTTCTGACTCTTGGATATATGGGTAATCAGCACTATTAATAATTAATGGATGAAAAATCCAATGTCAGCTAATACGTTTTTTTAAGGGAGGCAATGCGGTTTAGTCTAACGACTATGTTTGCCTATAAATAGCAGTTCCCTTACTAGAAAATGGATTCCCAACATATTACCCCCACTCAAAGTTTTCTAATAGCTTAATACTTAAGACTTTCAGGTCTAGAACCTGAAAGCTGTCTTTTGGGATCCAGATCGCTGGGCATTTGACAAAGGTCTGGAGCTATCACTTTGCTGAAGACTGGTTGCAGAAGCTGCCAAGAAAGTGAGTCTAATTCTGAGCTGTCAGCCTGCCTGAGTAAGACTGATAGCATCATCAATAAATTCGTAAGGTAAAAGCAGAAATATGCCAGTCAGTAGTTTCTGTGACAAAAAGGCAGGAGTGAGAACTGCAGGCAAGAGCCACTAAGGCAACTTATTATGAATGAAATTGCTGATAAATATTATCTCTGCCACTGAAAAGAGAATAAGCTATGCACACAGCAACAACTCCCTCCATAAGAAAAGTGGATATCAGTGACAGCTCTTCTTGAGAAGACTAAGATCACAGAAAACTAAGCACACCCTGTGCTGGGGTGTGTGACTTTGCAAATAAATTGAAACTGTTAAAATGGGAACAAGAGGATCAGGTACAAATACAATTAAGCAATGCAAGTCAGACATTTTGTATTGTTCTTTCTCTCTCTTTCATACATTATGCAACAGAATTCTCAGCATCTGAGCTGGATAACTGGACATGTCTGTATGTTTAAAGGATGTCTGTACACAAGAAAGCAATATTGAGTAACATCTGCACAAGTTCTGGACCTGAAACAACTACATTAATGTGAAACTGGCCTTGAGTTAACTTGATTTGCTGGAAGCCTAGTCTTGCTAGTTCAGACATAAAGAGGCTCCTCTAACATGGCTACCTTTGGGCATGAGCAGTATTTTTTCTTGCAAAGGATGTGGATGTTCCAGCCTATTTAAAATGGGCCTCTGCACCAAGTTCCATGTGCAACATGTAAATATGTCTAAAAATTACAGCAGCTTTAGTCCCATCCAGGGAGAGGATCGGGATCATAAGCTCTATCACTTTTGCTACAAATTCTGTTTAGAAGCCCTCACAGTGGTAAATACTTCACACCTAAATTTAGTTTTCACTCGTCAACACCTTCAGGACACTGTCTCGTTGGTAACAGGGAAGAAATAACAGCATCATCATATTGTGTTTATACATAAATACATAAACATACACACATATATAATATCATGCCTAGAAAACGACATGTTGTGCATCTTCTCTTCCTTAACATTTCCTTTTCTCTAATGCACTTATGATGTCCTATTCATATATTCTACACCCTGCAGTTAAAAAGAATAGTCATGATTATTACTGAAACAATCACAAAACATACAAGAAACACTGTGACAATTCTTCATCACTTTCATTTTCTTATCACTGTAGGCGATGTTTCAATGATTCAGACTGCAGTCAATCCATGGCAGGAATTATCTCTCTATATGTGACTATAAAACCCAACCAAGAACAGTAGGTCCTATGATGACATGAGCTTCTAAAAGTTACATAAGGTAGAGAGGAAAGTGATATAGAAAAATATATATTAAATGTTAAGCCTATCATTTACAGACTCAGTGTCATATGTTGTAGGTGATTTCTATGAAAGGCTTGCTGTTAGCAAAAGAGTGCAAACTTCATAAGATGTAGATATGATAATATTAGGAAAATCTCAGGAAATATGCTTTATAGACTGTTGAAACTTCCATGAAATTATTATAAATAGCAGAACAGCTACTCTGGTTGGATGGAATTAAGAGACAAAGTAGGAGTATCAACCCTTGGAAACACCCAAGAAGAGAGAAATCTTCACTTCTTATTTCTTATGTCAGAGGCTAACAGCAGATAACTGTAAAGGAACACTGAACTATCATGTCTTTTATTATTTGACCAACTTTAAATGAAATGACTTGCACCCTAACAGTGCCTGTTTCATTTCACTGTCTGGAAAGAGAGCCTAAGGTAATTAGCTCAGATAGAGAAGTTTATTCATAAACACAAGGTGAGAGGAATATCACTCTTGGGGCTAGATAACACAGGAAATTTTGCAAATTTAGTAGAAAATTAGTCCTTTTGTTATCCTGCTGCTGTGGGATCCAACATCAATTCTAAAGAAAACATTTGTGCAGACAGTTCAAGTAATGTCTTATGTAGGGGATCATTCTTCCTCTACATATAAGGATACCTCAATATTCAGTAGTGTGTGTTGATGCCTCTGAAACTACCTTATGAAGTCATCAATAACTGCTTCTCCTGAATTGTTTCAAACAGTCTTTTCTTGGACCCATTTATAGATAGGAAATCTTCCATCTCCCCCTGCTAAATTTAAACTCCGAACTATATACAGCATGTCAACCAACTCCCATCTCCTACACCAAATAACTGGTTTGGCATAGGCACTCTGAAAGTTTCAGTGTCGTACAGTGCTGCAGGAGAACAACAAGGAGTCATGTTGCCTACTCTCTTGGTCAGGTTGTCTGAGTTCCCAGTAATGTTAATACGATACTAACTTAATTCTTATACATCACATCCACAAAGCAGTAGAATGAAAAACTATCCCTGCAGTCTGAGGCCCATTAAGTTCTTCTAACGAGGTTGCTGGCTGTTTACACAAGCAGCACACTATGTCTGAGACCCCTTCCATATCCAGGCGGTCAAGATCTAACTGCTTGCTCTCCACTGGCAACTTGTTGTTTAATCAGCATCCATCTTCCCTTTCTCAGTATTACCTGCAGAACAGACTCTAGAACAGTGACGCAGTGAGCTGCTTGTTTTAACCCTTCCACCTGAACTCTTGGGTGGTTTCAGACAGGGCAGAAAGCTCTACCCGACATGCAGACACTCCCTCTGCCTGTTTCACTCCTCATGGCCTCTCCCACTGGTAGAGATACACATAGGTAAAATGATGATATTAATCTCTTAAAGTTCAAATTCACCTACAGCTGAAATAAACCACACCAAAATAGTGGGATCATGCCAATGTACGACTGCTTTACTGTGTACTGTATGAGGCTACAATGGCCAACATCTCTGTTTGCTTTATCTCTTCTCTGCTCTTGGCCACCTTCATTTGTCATGTTGCTAGAAGAGAGATGAAAACACCAGCATCCTGGCCACTTTCCAGGTTGGAAAACTACAGTCTGACTACCTATATTCCCCAGATGGCTTCAACTGGACAAGCTATTTTTTACCCCTTTTCTTAAAAACATTATTTGCAGTGCTGGCCCAGAAGTTTTGCTGCATTTCCCACTGAGGAAGGACTTTCTGGAAGAGTGCATGAGGGACACTTACAGATGAGAAGAGCTATTGCAGACCATTATGCAGGGGGAGGTGAAATGAGAAGGTAATTCTTAATGGCAATTTATTTGACAAACATGGATCTTTTTCTACCTCAATTTTCCCAGGAACACTTGATGATTTTTTCATATGTATCTATTGTGTATGATTATTCATCACAGGCTTCAGGGCTAATTCTTGGCCTTCAGCTTATTTATAAGCACTCAAGTTTACAAAGCTCTAGAATTGCTGGCTGGTTTTGACTGAGCCTACAGATTACTGTCTGTTTCTGTTCCCTCATTATAATGGAGTAAGTCTTAAAATCAGCTTTACAGAGCTAATGTTCATGTCACAAACTCACAATTTACTTTTCATTATTTACCTTCAGTTTTTCCACCAGGAAAAAGAACTATTTCCCATACATCCTTGCTTGCAAGCTCATTTGTCAAAATACCTAAAAGGAACATGCAAATGTTTCAAATTATGCCTTGGGCTGTGTTTGTTCCTGTGGTCTGCACCTAGCTCTGAGAAAGCAAACAGAAAGAAAGACGTTATGATGGAAAAAAAGAATAGCAAGGCAAGAATGGCAGGCTGAGATATTGGCTAAAGTGTTCAACATCATTTCCTTCTTTGTGTAGTTCAAGAGAGGACACTGTGGGGAACTCAGTAACATAGGCTGTGTAAATACTTAAGTCTGATTCTGTGAAAGCCAGAGAACACCACATGGTTTTCTGTGTCTAGAGTCAACAGCAAAGAAACCGCTTTACTGTTCTTTACAGATGCTTTCTGTCTCTCTGCTGCCCCGTAGGGATGGCCCAGAGTCCTGCTCCAAAGACTGCAATTACGTTTGGATGACCTGGAGATTTAAGAAGTCAGAGAACTGTAGGAACTGGGGATCTACAGAAACCACTGGTTGACATAACGTTGGCCAGAGTCTTTTGAAAATACTGATCTATGGAAGAGAGCCACAAATTCAGATGTCACAAGTTCATTGCAATTGGCAATTTTTTATAGTTGGGAAAGCAGCCACCATTCTGAAGGTACAGCTAATGCAGAAGGCAGCAGCCCAAGCCATGCTACACATCAACGTGTCACCTGCTGCTCTGCGCCTCCACTTTCCCAGCAGAGCGCAGCGTAACCGCCAGTCTTGGTCCTGCTTTTCCAACAAGCCCCGTAATCTTGGCATAAGCTAAAGGACCAACATTACCAGGGTTCCTTACACAAACTATGTTTCCCCAGAACAGTGGTACTATCATCAAAAACTTCTTTATTCTCTTATTATTTAGAAATAAAACAACATAAAAGGGGCAGGAGGTATTTATGGCTAGGACTGTTTCACTTAACCACTTTATAGCACACTTTGCAAACGTTGATATCAGCCTAGCTGAAAGGGCAGCCAACTGAGGACAGAACAGCTGGCAGAAGGGACGGGATCAAACTTGTCAATTTAGCTTTGCTGATGAAGAAAGAACATGAAAATTTAACGTGAGGTCAACCACAACTGACCAGTTTAGTACTACTCTTGCATCACTACCAGCACTTTGTCACCTGTATTTTCAATGCCCACTACTTCACAAGTCGGCTAGCAGAGGTCATGCCTACAATAGAACTGCCTATACCAGGATTTTCACCTAGGCTAGCATTAGTTACCTTCTGTTAATTTTTTTTCCCAGTAAAAGGATCATATTAAAATTTATGTGAATAAAGCAGGGAAACAAATTCTGTCTTCCCAACTCTGGTGTCCTAAGCAAGATCTGTTGATTTCAGTGCAAACAATAAACCCATTCTCAGAGACATAACTGCATTATTGTGAGGGAAGTGAAACCTGCTTCCACAGCTGCAGACCTAAGACCACATTTTGCAATTCAGAAAGGCTTATCACATGTAGGCTAGGAGGGGAGCTCACTCATACCTCATGGTCCCTTCTCCACCACACCTTTGCCTGCATGTAGTCAGTCTTATTTATTTTCTGAGTTGTTGTCTATATGTATTTATTGACACAGACACCTATTTGTAAGGAATGTTTGCTAAACTAACTTAGTAATAGAGTAATTAATAAGCTTTGCAGAATAGAACTTGGGGTTTTGGTAGACACCAGGTTGATCCTGAGCCAGCAATGTGCCTTTTCCACCAAGAAGGATCATGGTAGCCTGGAGGAGTGTTGCCTTCAGGTAAAGGGAGCTAATCTTTCTTCCTCTCTGCTTAGGACTGATGATGCCACACCTGGAGTACTGTGTCCAGTTCTGGGCTCCCCAGTGCAAGAGAGATATGGATGTACATACTGGAGACAGTCCAGCAAAGGGCCACAAAGATGACGAAGGAACTGGAGCACTTCTCCTGTGAAGAAAGGCCAAGACAGCTGGCACTGTTCAGCTGGGAGAAAAGAAGGCTCAGAGGAGGAGACTGACTTGCTCAGTACCACGCAGTCAGCCCAGTAAAGCCTAGCGTGACTAAGAGCATTTGACAGCTCAAATGCAGGTGATGCCTTACCAAGGCAGATAGTCATTCCCAGAGAATACAGAGAACTTCTACGAGCTGCTCATTTGATTTATGGACACATTAAAAGTATTTCAAAGTCTTTCTCCACAGCACCCAAGAGTTTCTATTCTGGCCGCAAAGTCAGTTTCATATTTATAGAACTGCTCAATACTGTGCTTTTAATCTACTTCAAATACATTTTGGAGAGGTGTGTGGAGAACTCTGCTAGCTGTGGCAAGGGTCATCTCGAAGGACAATACACTGTAGAAAGAGTCATATGGGCTAATCCACAGGAGGCTGAGAGTCCCCTGCCCCTTATACCCTGAAGAAAAAGGTAGAGATGTGAGATACCTCAGAGCCACTGCATGAACTATTATCTGAGAACCTGCAAGACAGTAGGTGAAAGTGAGGATTGTATAATCCAGCCCACAGAGTATAAAAAGTCACAGCAGGGCTATTTTAGTGGGTTTTTTGTACTACTACTGTGTTTTAACTGACATAAAGGGTTTCAAGATGAATGTGGAGAATGGCTTTTAAATAATGACCTGTAATGGCATGTACTACACAAGTATATTATAACAATAATATTTTAATACCTATATAAGAGTTCCATTCCCATTAAACAACCAAATGAACCAGAAGAGAGGACCGTGGATAACTGATGGATCAGTTCATGTAAATTGTTTCTCCCAAACTTGGAATCCAGCCATTTTGACATAGAAACACAGCAGCTTTCTGTCAGCTCCCTGGAGCGCCACACAAAAGGAATAAAAAAAAAAAATTTTAAAAAAATCCCATCACTCTCACCAGATGCATAGGTGATCTGAAAGACAGGCTTTTGGCAACCCCAGTAAGAATTTACCCTGGCACATGAGGTCAAATGATCTTACAAAGTCAGAGCCAAAACTAGTTTTACATATCATCTAAAAGATAATGATTTAAATTCATCCATTCCTGGAGACAAGCCTGGCATTTTGACTGAGGATTGAGTGTTGTAGCTTTCTGGATGGATAACAGCCTCTAGCTCCTCTTACAGCTGCCTGATTATACTTTTGATCTAATGGCTACATTATTGTACATACCGCAGGAACCGAGCAGCAAGCTGAGGGGTAGAGAGGCCTTGTGTGGTCCATTACGTTTCCTGAAATCCTTTCCGTCTCACCTACAGCTGCTTGAACTATACAGAAGATTTCGTGATTACATTACATTTTTATCATGATAGCTTGGTGCTGACCGTTATTCTAGATTACCATAAATCAGAGAAGAAAGACGTGTTTGCTACCAACCCATATCATATCAACAGCCCCATTTCAGCAAAGCACCGAGATACAGTATTACACAAGGTATAAAAGCGATGATTTATACTGAGAATGAAATTCAGCAAAAGAGATGTTTAAGAAGTGAAATTAAGCTGTCATAAAGAATACAAGTGTTCAGTGAAAAATGAAATGGTAGCATTATATCCTCATGACCAGTCTTTTGACGGTGAAGAAAGAACTGAAGTTGAGATCAGCATGTCTTATCTGAGATCCTGAGTCAAATGAAAAATATATAACAAATTTATTTGAAATTACAATAGAAATAAAGTTAAATGCACTCTTGGCCTTGTGGAATCTGAACATTTTAGTTTGTAACCTATCTTGGCTTTGTCTCATTTAGGAAATAAATTTTTGTACCAAGGATCCCTCTCTTGCTACCTGCATGTCTTTCCCATTGATCAGATCTTAAAAATCAAAATTTTCTTAGATTAAATTTCTGCAAAAATCTCCTCATAAACAGAGACATATGAGAAAAACACACACAGTTATAAAGAGACAGAGGTGCCTGAATTTGCTTTACTAGTCTAGATTTTCAATGAAAAATCAATGGAGTACCAGGAGAGAGGTGGTGGGTAGGATCATTTAAATTATCAGAAGTTCATATCACCTTTTTTGTTTTTTCTTTAAAGGTCTGAAAAGCAAAATAATAAGATCAGTCACTGCAGCAAAACCAAGATCACAGTTTCAGGCAGCACATACTGTTATCTAGTTTAACCCGTGGTTAAACGTGAGATTGCTCCTATCTTTAGCACTACAACATAACAGCTCCTCATTAGACTCTGAAAACATACAGCCACAGTCTGAGTCAAAGTAGATCACAGTTCCTAAAGGATTTTTTCAGCCATGTCAGTCACCGAAATGGAAAGAATGGCCACTCCTATTTCCTGTTCTTAACAACAGATCTTCATCAGGGAAAAAAACCTAAAATCTGAACCCTTTAAAGTTGTGACAGGGAGGAGAGCAGGAGAGAGCACCCTCAGGCTGAACTAATGGCATGCAATGGTGTTCTGAACCCCTGAGAGACTGCAGCTGGGTTGCAGTAGTCTTTGCCAGACTGCCCAGAGACAACTTTGAATCCCCAACTGAATCAGGACTATGCACATGCTGACCCCTCGTACTCTCCTTTCTGCTCCTGGCAAGAGTCCTGTGCGAGACTGGTGCTGAAATGATAAGAGCTGGCAACTCTGTGAGTCCCTAGTCAGGGGAAGCAGTAATAAACAGTTATCCTTTGTCCCTTTCACACAAGGCAGATGCAGCAGATACAGACACATTGAGTGAATAACACCATCTCCCTGCTTGTTCTCTTGTTCCCTGTTTTTCCAGGGCTGACCTTTCCAACTCTATCAGCATGCAAGTTGTGTGAGTTCTGCACAGAAATTGGTGGAAGTTGCCTTGTTGTCCTGTTTACACCAGTTTATGACAGCTTACAACCCATGAAAACTTGCATCTAACAAAGGGAAAATATGGGTGATGAAGAAGAAGTGTGAGGCCCTGCAAGTATGCATCTTTTTTGTTTTTCAAGATTTATTTATTTAGATAAACATATAAAGATACAAGATAAAAGAAGACATTTTAAAGCAAAGGGCAGCCTTTCCTTCTCATACTGAAAGGACTACTTTCTAAACAAACAATTTCGCTCGCATTTGAAAACACCTGAAAACATCTACACCTGAAGCTAATGAGACCTGGGGTCTTGAAAGTGGAGTGTGGGCATGAACTGCAAAGGCAGGTAAAAGGTCACCGTCTTCTGGAAGTGATCTGGTTACAGTGCTGCTTCCTGCTGCAGTAGGATATGGACCCAGTGAGCTACATCACTCAGGAACACCAGTGGAAAAATGGCTTAATGCATGCTTAGTGCACTCACATGTAGCTAAGTTATATGTGGTTCAATGATGTTTCAAAATGTAGGAAGACTCCAGATCATTTGTGGTAGCTGATGTTGTTGCATACCGGCACTCTCCAGCTCCACATTTAACCCATTAGAATATTTAACCACTTAAGGAAAAGAATGCTCAGAAACCAGACAATTGTCCAGACTAGGAACAAAAAGAATTCAAAAGAGAATATGGACACTCAGCAGAACAGAGGGAGGTTCCATTCAGCATTTAGAATATTTTTCTGGAGCTAGACAGACAAGCTTAAGCATGTGAACACATAATATAAGTAAAATCTGTAGGAAAACCAGAATAAGTCACCAAAATTGTCAGGATACCAGTGCTTAAAGTGTTTCGCTCATGTCCGGGTTCCAATCCAAGCAACTCCAGAACCCTAAGAGAGTACACTGAAAACCAAGATTTGGGGCCATCAAGCTATTGGGCAAATCTCTATTATTTAGGTATCCGTGCTCCCACAGTGTTAGACACACTGGCTACATGTAAAGCATCTGGGAACATTCCCAGGCACTGGAACTCGACCATCCATACTAGAAAACTATTAAAACATTGCCTGCTACAATTTTGGCAGGTCATAACTAACTCTCTCCCAAGGACAGCTCATTCCAGGGAAGTTTCCCAATAGGCAGTCTGCATGCAGGCAGCCTGTTGTGGAGTTTACGAGAGTTTGTTAGCTCGGTCAATGGGCCATTGTATGCCAGTTGGCCTAATTGTCTGGGAATGTTCCTGGGAATGTTTAATATAATAGTTTATTTGTGCCCATTATTTTTGAGCCAATGAAGCAGCTCACCACTGTCAAAAGAGGAGGACTTGTTCCTTCTCTTGACTACATGATCCTGTCCCCTCCTTTATACCAGCTCTGGTGCTTGTCAAGCCCTTTCTGAGCCAATTCAACTCCATAACCTGCAGAAATCCATTTACTTTCTTGTGCTAGTGCAGGTGACTGTTGGTTTAGGAATTTGAATCAGCTCACTGCTGAGTCTGGCAAGCACCAAAGCCAACTCAAGAAAGGCATGGCTGTGCCTGGAAAGAGGAGAAGGGTGAAATAGCAAGGCAGAGTAGGATCTCTCCCCGGTAATGCTAATGATGCATTAGGCTGTGCCTTATAACTACACTTCATGTGACTTGCTGAAATGAATTTAGACTGCAGTTCCAAGAGCAGCTTGAGCTGATATAAGCCATTACTGCTGCTGCAAGTGAAGGGTCTTCTTGGCTGCCTTTTTCCAACTGCTCATTTCCCATATCTCCTCCCTTGTGCTAGCGCAGCAGTGTATATGGCAGTGAGTGAGCTGGACCAGGGAAATGGTCTTCAGAAAGAAAAAAAAAAGCCTATCATAACTTGATCCAGTTCACTACATGGCCACAGATGCTAATGCCCGAATGGGATCCCAAGTGAGTGAGGGAATGGTGCAGAAGGCTAAGTATCAGATTCAAGTAAAATCAAGCAATATCAGGGTTTATCAGCTTAACCTGCTTATGGAACTGCAGCACTGGGTAGCTCAAAAAGCA
The DNA here is from genome assembly GCA_002844005.1 of Limosa lapponica baueri. Lineage (NCBI taxonomy): Eukaryota > Metazoa > Chordata > Aves > Charadriiformes > Scolopacidae > Limosa > Limosa lapponica. The sequence continues at coordinate 1,259,489 of KZ505722.1, forward strand.
TGTGCATACCAAAAAACCTCAAGAAGATATTTAGATTAAACAATAGCAAGCTTAGAGGGGAAAAGGTCTGGTAGGCATCCTAAATATAGATAAGGCTTCAAATACCATTGCAAAACCAAAGACAGATTGTACAGATTTTCTTTCTGATTCTTTTTTTCTGTTATAAAAATTTTGTTTTCCTAGCAGCATCAGCTGTCAGCTCCTATTTAGAAACAAAATATCTGTAATTGAGTTACACTCAACAGGATATGGTGCTCAAAAAAAATCTTGAAAGTTTTGTTCATAATAACAATCCAGAAACACTGAATACAAACAGCTTTGTGGTGCAATAACCAAATTCATCCTAGAGTGTTGTTATAACCTTCTTATTGCAAGTACGCCTTCTTTCAAAGTCTATTCTAAAAACACAAGTGGGAAGAGGCAGTGGAGGAGAAGCATTAACTTTCTGTTGCTGTCAGACTGATCTAATTTGTAGTATCCCTTACCACTAATTGCTTAAAGAAATTGCATTTTGCAGCACAGACAGGAGCCATATTAGATTTTTGGAATTCTGATCCAACTCCAGAATATCTCATGGAGCAGTTTTCATTACACTCTTGTGTAGGTTTTTTAATGGCTCTAAACAGTTAATTAAGTTATTCTAACAGGCATAACATCTTTTACAGAAAAAGCTTTCTAGTGCTTTTGTTTGGTATTAAGTCTCCCATATAGCTTTTCCGCTGGGAGTTTTAAGACTTGGGAAAATGATGATGCTACTATTTCATAACTTAACTTTTTAATTTTTTTCCCAATCCCTTTCCTCTCAAAGAACTTCACAGTTGTTAAGAGGCTTCTTAAAATAGTAGCCAGTGCAAATCAATACAGTTCTGCTGATCCAATTTGTACTGTGACGATTTACACCAGTTGGGAAACTATCAAGGACAATCTTCCAGTGCTTGTCACCCAATGTGCTACCCATCTTGTCATTCAGCATAACTGCAACTGCAATGGTGATGCAACTGCTTTGGAAATGGAGCAGAGTTCAAGGCTTTCACAGCACCGATCAACATGCACATTAATTACCTTGACCGGTTATGAGTGATTTGAACAAGACAAAATCTGTAGGCACAGCCAATACCTCTTGTTAATCCATCTGATAAAACTGGGGAGAAGGTGAAAAAAGGGAGGCAGGAAAGTTTTCAGGAAAAAAAGTCTTCTTCAAGCCAATCATTTACATGGTTTAGATATGTGATTGGAGTTGGACGAGATTCCTCCATACAAAGCCTTTCATATCAGGGTACCAACCATTTGAGATCATTTCCCACGGCATACCTAATAAAATTTCTGGGTTTGAAACTGCATTCCCACATGAAGATTAATCCTACAATAAACAACATGATTAAAAGAATCAGTGTTAGCATTTTTATTTTTGAGATCAGAAACCAACACAATTCCTTTCCTATTTTTATTCTTATCTCTTTTTTTCTGTTTCTTTTCTTGTCCAGTTTCTAAAATTCCCTACTTCTAGTTTTTCCTCCATTTCTGAGATGATTTATCAATATATATCTTCCTCTTTGGGCAGTCGCATTCACTAGTCCAGCTAAGGGTGCACCCAGAATTGAAAGTAAATCAACTTGCAGGATATGTTGTAAAAATGAGAGAATGGTCCTAGAAACAGGTCTTAAGATGGGCTCAGCAGCCATGCTTATTGTATTTGTTTCCGTGCATGCATTGTTTTCCTGCTGGGATAATTTCTTTTCCTTATTTATGCATATAAAAATAATTTATGCAAGTAACTCTAACAGTTCCACCAGAAAGCACCACTTGGAAGCCTGTCTCAACACAGCTTACCAGATGTTCTGTAGCAGCACCTGCCGAGCCCTTCAATCACTGCCTGTGCTCCTGCTGCCGTGAAGGTTCAGACAAGGGTGAAGGATAACAGCACCTCATATTTATTTACTTGCTTTGGTCCAGGAGAATGCCAAGATAAGCACAATCAGATTTACAGACTTTAGCTGAGAGTTGCTTTGTCTGTTGCTGAAACATAGGCATATCTGAGCTGGAGGGGAGGTGAGTCTTTAACAACAAACTATGGATTAAGACAGGCAGTTAAAATAATATTATGGCCATCTTGAGTGAATGGAAGAATTTTACTGGGTACAGATTCCAGGTTGAAACTGATCCAGGACATTATGATTTAACACTTCTGCTTTAAGAAAAAAGTCAACAGATCCTCACTTGCAGTAACTATCCAGCATGTCACCTGATGTCAGAACATACAAAGATATGCCAGGCATTACATAGTTAGGGAGCATATGAAATTCAAATGTAGTGAGGATCATACAATTTCTAGGCAATCAAAAATAAAAATAGAATGCAAAAGTATTATACACTTCCCCATTATTAAGAATGTTGCAGTAAAGAGAAACCTAATTAAAATATCTGATCAAACAAGGGACACAGTTCCAGGTCGATTCAGCTGATCCCAAGGTTGGGGCATGCACTCATCTACACCTTGAAACAAATTTGAATTTCGAGTCCTGCCGCTGTTCCTGAAAAGGGACAGGCTATACCTTTTTCCCTTCTGTGGCTGATACCTGCTGCCTTGTGAGTCAGCAGCAAAGCAAGATGCCCACAAAACACAAGAAAAAGATGTCTTCCAACTTCCGCAGAACCCTGAGTAAACTCAGTTGAGCAATTGAGAGTGGCAGAGAAAGTTTGCCTCTTGTTACAGTTTGCATCTGTTACAGCTGCTGCATTTGGAGGTGTGAGTTACAAAGGAGATTTGCCAGACTTCTCGGCCTCTGAGTAAACCAGAAGGGAACAAGATGAACTGACGCCAAAGCATGACTGTTTCCAAATGCAGCAACCTGTGCGGAACCAGAAGGTCACAGACTGCAGCTGGCCCAACTGCAAGCGAGACAGAGGGAACAGGCTTAACAAGCACTAAAGTGCCAGACAGAAAAAAAAGGCTTGGGTGCTAATCTGTTCAAAATGAGGAGCTGGACTGGGATAAGCTGAGGGAGAGGGTGAGGAACATGTAGGAACTGTTTGTCCCTCTGCCTGATAGACACCCTTCTTCAGCATTCTGGTAGAATACTTAGTCTAATCTATACATCTGGGATAGATTCACCTTGTACCTCCTTTGAACAGGGGCAGGATGTGAGATGATAGGTACTTGCATTGTTTTGTTTCCCAGAATCCTATCTTCTGGTTTTCCAGCATGGCCCCCATCTGCTCCTTGTTTGAGCTTTTGGCCCAAGTTTGACTTTAGCATTGCATCGACCATCACTGACATCACTGCATAGCAAACTATGGTCTCCGTGTATTTCCCAAGACACTGCTTTTATTTGTCTCTATTTCTTGTAAAATGCTTCGTAATGGAACTAAAACTTCAGGAAACTAGAAGGGATCCTCCAATTTCAGAGGTCAGAATAGAAGTCTCTCAACTAAATATTTGCCAGAAGTAGAAGCTATTATTTCTAGTCAATTGGATATTTTACAAATTTCCCTCTACTCATTCACCTTTAGAATTAGACTGTGATTGTTTTTCAAAGATAGCTGAAGTTCAGGAAAATAGATTTTATTCTCTCAAAGCCCTTGCTGGAACTTTGGTAAAGAATAATTTAACTCACAGGTAGAAGGATTTAAATAAAGAGAGAGAAGAATCTTTTAACAAAAACTGCTTTCCTTCCTCTTTAGGGAAGTTCTATACTGAATCCCAAGCTGCTTTCACAAAAGACTAGTACCAGTGTTGGGTATTAAAAATCTATGTAATATAGGCCACTGTTGGAGAAGCCTTAGTTATTTCATGTGCTTGTCTTTCCAAGACAGTTCTGTGCCACATTTTTAGATTGATAAGCTCTAGATTGTTTGGGTTGATGATCTGTTGGTGTGAAAAGTTAAGCTATGTCTTCGGGATACCATGCTACATCACTAAACTAACGAGAGCTTGGCCAATTACCTCACTGAAACAGAACCAAATGTTCGAGGAACATCATGGGTCCTTCCACCTAATAGCTGGATAAGTAAATACCATGCAATTCCTGTGGCCATGAGAACATCAGGAATGTAAATTAATCAAGGGGTCAACTCTTTTAAGGAACAAGCAGTTTGGTTTGAGAAAAGATTAAATTGCAGCAACAAGTAACGATTAAAGAAGTAAAGGCAGAGGCAGTGGATTTATGACTACAGGCATATTGACTAAATGAGCCATATAATAATGGCTCGATATTCCTCCAAGTAACACTTGCACTTTAATAGGAAAATGTAGTCAAAATTCACAGACACAGATAATCTAGGAGAGACAAAGCTGGATCCTACACAAAGCCTCAGTGAATGGAGTGCAGAGAGCTCTCTGCTGAAGCTCTCCCGTGGGACCTTCACTGCAAGAGAAACCCACATTGAGCAGGCCCTTGTTTTTCCATCTTATTTGGGAAGCTAGAGGTCTAACATCCAACTCTTGCCGACAGTCTTCCCATCTTCCAGACACAGTGTGTTTTCTTGGCCCCAGCAGTGGAAACTATGGAATCAATGAAAGCTATAGAATCAAAGGAGTAGGTTTCACCAATTTTCCTCACTGGGTATCCGATTTTCTGTACTAAGTCTATATACTATAAACAATTATTTGGCTAAAGAAACAGTATCCTCTCTCCGCATAAGAATTTCCACAAAGGCTGACAGAGAGACAGATGGCAGAGAGCAATATCATTGTGAGCCTGGAGTGAGATGGAGCTCTTTTGTCTACTGCAGAAAACTGATGACTGCCAACGGGCACCTTTTCCCTGAGCAATGTATTGATATTCAGTGAAAATATATAGGGCATTATAATTACATGCAGGGGGTTTAGCTGGTTTCCCTGGCTCAACAGCCAGGCTTTTGTCTATCTCCTTATTTCCTCTTTTAATCCTGCCTCAATTGCAACCAGTGGTTAGTGCATGGCTGCTCTAAATCATAGGCTCACCGCCTGTGTGAGCTGCTGCTGCATGGATATCTCAGTGCTCTTCCCCACAAGAGTGGTGAGGTTGCCCACAAGTCTCACAGACTTGTGAGAATTTCTTAGTCTCCAAATAAGTATTATTTTGCAGAAAATACATCACATCTACATGCTGAGAAAAGAAACTTGGCATAGCAGCACCATGCAAACAGCTCATATAATAAGACAGAGTGTATATAACCTTCATAGTTGCATACAGTCAAGCTCAGTTTTCCTTTTGTTTTACCAGATACGTGCCAGTGCGCCTCCATTAACATAATAGAGTCATTTTTGTGATAAAGTGGGTAACTAAAATGCCTCAAGAATAATTTGAATGGCCAGGATATAATCACCTTTCACTCTCCGAACACTGCTAGAAGTTTAGGTATCATTTTAAAGTGTCTGAACTCAGCAGGATCAGAAAAAGGATGCAGATCTCCCATCTAAAGACTTCTCACCCTCTCATACCTGTCCCAGCAGCAATATGCTTTCACCACGATTCTTTAAAAACACCTATGTGTGGGGCTTTTTGCTAAAAAACTTAAACAATTTGTGCATTCTCATTTTCTTACTGAGATCCAAGCTCTACATTTTAATATGTAACATGTGTCCCAGGTAATGGCCTTCACTTGCTTGCTGCAGCTCCCTATGAATATGAATCATGGTATGAGATTTACCAAGCCTTTTGTTGGGCTACCTTGCTGGAGCTTTACCTTCCTAATAAATTCTGTGTCTTTTCTCATTGCTCTTTTTCCCTGGTCCTCTTTTTCATCCGTTGGCCTGTTTGATACACCTACCACATTCTGCCTCATAGCCAGTTGTCTGGAATAGAGAATTTGTTACTTAACAGTACAATTCCCAACACGACAGAGTGCCAATGCTTGACTGATTTCTGAAGTATTACCATATTGTCAATAATACAGCCTATAAATGAATGCCATCATCTGGAATATAAATAATAACTAAGTAGTGTTTTTTTTAATGTAATACAGTACTTTAAAAAACACAACATGAAAATATCCTAAATGGAATCTGGTATTTTTTTTCCTTTCTGATTAAAAAGAAGTCAGATTGCTCAGTGTCGCTTCTGTTGCTAGCTGATTTGCAAGCATCACCACCTTCCCAAACACTCACAGCTTCTCAGGGTGATGGACCTCATCAGGAAAGCGCAATCTGATATCGAGCTGCATAAATTGCTTTTTGCTTCCCCTCCCTTGAATGTGTACAAGTTACAGAAGGAAAAAAAAGGGGAGAAAATGCTGAAAACTGTGGCTTTTCCTGGGCACATTCCTTAGCAAATTTCCGCTGTGCATGCTTCTTTCACTCAAACAAACTCTTTTCATTTTCCCCATTTCCTTGGTTTATTATTATTTTTCTCCCTACCCATTTTAATTTCTTTTCTTCCTAAAGAGCTGTTTTTAACAGCTGCATCTCCAGCTGTCAAGTGAATAATTCAGGGGAAATTTCTCACCATTGCAAGAATTGTTCTACAAAATACTTTAAACAGGCTTCAAGATTGTTAAAAAAAGCTTCACACGGCAGCTGCATGCACGGAGTGTTTTATTAGTGGACAATACAGCTCTTTACGATGTATGCTTAACCTTTGCCTTACTTTCAGCAAGCAGTTCATTGTGGACACATTTACCCCTGCTGAGAAAGGCCCTGTCCTTTTGAAAGCCTTCTTTCCAGAGGATTTTCGACACTTGTCTGACTGTGGGCAAGATTTTCAAAACATACCAGCCAGTGCTGCACACAGTGATGCAATGTAAATAAATCTGAGAGGCCCCTAAATAAGGTATTAGGGCTGACCATGGCTGTCTAAGCACAGGGAGTCAGCTGTCAAGAGTTCAGTAGCTAGAAGGCTTCCAGTCCCCTCTGAGCTTGTTTAGAGCTTGCATGGTTATGCATCAGTACTGGGCACAGTAGACATATATGATAAATGTCTCCCGCACACACCACATGGTTTAGAAAGGAACTGCTTTTAACAGTTGAAATATCTCAGATCTATTCAAACCCAAGGCACTCAGCTGGATAGGAATGTATCCAAAAAAAGAAGCTCTCCTGCCTTCTCAGAGAAGCGTGGTGCACACTAGGTAAATGGGGGTAGGTACCAGCAAGAACATTTTTTAATGCTTGGAACTTGGTGTGAGAGTCAAATGTGACATCTTTTACCTTTCTTTTTACCAACTGACCCAAAGATGATCCTCAGATCTTGGCACTCACCAAGCTGTAGAGGTTTTACTTTGTTTGGGAATTTCCTTATGAAACTTAGTATCTCCCTTTTAAGAGAATTTTTTTGTCTTTTACTTAGCCACAACAAATGCTAGCTGTGTATCAAATAAGCCAAAATTCAGGATCTGTAATGACTGGTGCCTTTTCCCTAAAATCAAATGCAAATGAAACTTATTAAAAGCACAAAGCAATCTGCGCTCAGATCACCTCCATTAGCCATTAAATATGATAGGGTTCCCAGGACATAAAAGGATCAAATTGGTGATCCAGAAGATCCTTTCCAGTCTTCATTTTCTGAGACAGTCATGCCTCAGACATTGGCCTCAGACATTCACATACATTGTTATTTTACTACATCTGTTTCTTCTATCACCAATACTTAGCATGATAATTCTGGGCTTTATGTTTGAAGCTCAGGGTAGGTGTTCCGGGAGGTCTATGCTGTCATGGACAGCGTAGACTCCAATTCCAGCAGTTATTGTAAAGCTCTACTGGTATTCTGCAAAGGCTCCTGAAGAAACAGAGCCTTATAGTCCTTGTTTGTGCTTAAGTACCTTTTGCACATATCACAAAACTCCCTCTCAAGGATGATAGTGATATATCATCTTACTGCAGGTGATACAGTATGCCTTCGACAATGGACTTTGAGCTACTTTTAAAAAAATCAATGAATCATAGGTACTGTGAGTAAGACACTCCACAGCATCCAAAGCCAACATTAACAATTCTCAGTTATCACATGGATGGTGACCAAAGGGAAAAGTTATAAATATCTTCTTCTCTGTCCCTCTTCTCCAACCCCACACTGAGGCAAAAGCTGATCATTATCTTATTGATTCTGGCCAGAGACGGTGTAGAGTAAATCACAAAATCAGATAACCTTGTTTCCCAGCCTTTGTAAACTAATTATGTCTATTAATCACAGAGATCTCAGAATTTGTCCCTCACACTAAAAGAATTTCTGCAGCAGAAACGCCTTCCATTTTCTTTACACTGCACTATTGCCTTCCTAAAGCAAAGATACTTCATTATGTTTTCTCAGCAAGTTAATGAGATCAGCAAATCTGTTGCTAAGATTAGTTAAGAAACTCATGAAAAAGTTTTGAAAGAATCAAAAATCAAAACTGAATCACCTTTTTTAGCAACAACTCAGGAAAATCAACTGAAAAACAGCAGCACAGGTAATACATAGAAGGAAAAATTATTACGATCTCAACTCTGTCAATTTCACACTAAATGGAGGATCGAGTCATAGAGATGCTTCATGTTTTTCTCAACTTTTATATAAATAAATCCTGTTTCCTACATGACAAATTCCCCTTCAGAAAAGATTTTGTTTCAAAGCAAGTCAAGGCACCTTTATTGTGTATACAGAGTTTGCCTGAATATCAAAGCATAAGACGCTAACCTGGAAGATCAGATGTAAAACACTCATCTTACACTCATCTTCACTGAACCGCCTCAAACAGATTAAACATCAGACAGACAGCTGGTAAAGACACAGTATTCACCTGGTAAAGGATGCTACATATGGACCAGGTCTTGCAATGGAATGAGCATATGAAGTTCTTAATGGCTCTCTAAAGCAATGCTCAGTGATGTCAGACACCAGCCAGACGTGAAAGGCACAGAGCTGTGACATGTGGACCCAGCCATGGAATGAAAGTTTATGAGGAGACAGAATAATAAAGGATACAGAACAAAGAGAAGAACATGAGCAATGTGAACTCATTTAAAAAGAAAAAACAGCAGAATTAACTGGGGATTTTCTATTGAGGAGAGGAGAGGGAG
>KZ505722.1:1268595-1280184 GCA_002844005.1 Limosa lapponica baueri
TGTACCTGTGTCCCAAAGTTTATCTGTTTTATGTGGGAATCTGTACTTTCCACCTCTTAGCTTTCTCAGGCTCCATCCTTTCTCCTGTACCAAAGTGCTGCCCAGAAGGCAAAAAGCCAGCCTGACCATCTGTTCCAGTCAGGCGGCCAAGGTACAATTTGACCCTGAAAGGTATAAGGGGTTGATACAGGGAATGACTCTCTAGAAACTTTTCCAGCATTTCTTTCTATGGTTTCTAGATTTCAGGATTCTTAGTTCCATTTAAAAAGTCTCTTTATATAAGATGAAATGGCAGACATCTATTAATATAGCACAAACATTTCTGTCTTTCTCAATTTGGCCCTAAATGTAGATAAGATTATAGCACACTATCAGAAGTATCAGAGATTGCTTGTATTTAGATCGTGTTTGTCCTTATCATGTGCTTCAATCAGTCTATGATATCTATCGTCAGTGTGTCTAAGAAGAACAAAGCAGCCTTATTACTTGGCTTCCTTATACTAAAAGCCTTTTTTCCCTTTTAAATATCAATGAAGTGTATCTCAGTTCTTGTGTTCTGCATCCAGAAATATTTCGACTCAAGTGAAACATGATAATATTTTTCCAGAAGTCGTTAAAGCTATTACCAAAGTAAAACAGGGCATCCTGTGATATAAATCCAGTTATTTTACAACCATGAAGCCATTGAAGGTTATTGTGGTTTTTCTAATACGCTCAGAACAATAATAATTCAAAAAACCCAAGCCAGGGCTTTTAAAACAGCAATGCAAGCTTTTGCCTAGCGGTATCATTTGCAGGAGCATAAACATACGCTTGGAAATAAGTTAGTGCACCATATGTCGTACAAAAGCATACAATTAAAATTTGGGTTGTGTATTTCACATACATTCTTATTTTAACAGAAATTGCAGTAGAGTGATAAAAGAAACAGACTATAGTAACATCTTTCTATCTAGCGATTAATTGCAAGTTCAAATAAACAATAAAAATTGATAATATTTAGAATTTGTTAGGCCTCTCATGCTCTTGTATGTTAAAGATTTTCAGTAACTATGAGCCTCATATTAAACTGTTACCATTTCTTTAAATCACGTATATATTATATTTCTGCAAAACTAGTATCAGGGAACTCCATAGTCTGTGCTTGTGCTGTGCTTAGTTCATGGAGGACTTGATCCACAATGCTGCCAGGCCTCATAGAGTTATAAAGAAATAATATTAATACTTCACATCAGATCCCATACACAACACCTTTGAAAGACAATTACTCTTAGGGTACTAGAGGCTCTTGTAGTCTTCTGTTAACACAAAACTCCATTTAAAATCAAATAAATAAGATAAAATAATAAAATAAAATACAATAAAAAATAGGAAAATGATATATATTTCTCTCCTGTTATAGAACAAGACTGGGACATTTCAAATATTTTTATGACAAGGAAAAAGAACAAGGATAGAAAGAGAAAAATAGCCACATGAAAAGTTGGAAAACACCAAATATTACCTGCCTTGCCTATCCTGGTGACAAAACTAAGAAGAAAGTGACCAAAAGATTCAAATATGTTAAAAAAGAACTGGTTGTCAGAGAAGGAATGAGAAGCTGCCTGTGGCAGTTTGAGGAGCCTGTGATCAACAGGTTGCAATTAATTCCCAAGAGAAGGGAGCCACCTTAGAGAAATCATACCAATCTCGAGCCTTGAGGCGAACACCAGGTGTGCCTGTAGGTCCCTTTGGTATTTCACTGCAGGGCTGTAGCATATCAATAATCATACTACCTTTAAAGCAGCTTTAAAACCTGTTTTTTCCAAAGGAGAGAAACTCTTCAAGATAAATTCTTTTAAAAACCAAGGTCATTGAACAAAACCCACCGAAAAGTACAAAGCTTACTGGGCTTGCCTGTTTGCTTGTATTAGCAGCCAATAACCTACTACACCATTAATGTCTATACCCAAATTACTGGATTGCAAAATATCTACGTCTCCACTCAGATCTAAGCATAAGGTTGTACTTTTAAGGGTGCTTATTATAGTAAAATAACACATCGGGCTGGAGTTTTCTTGCACCCAGGCATCTTGTACTGTGTGTGCAAACTTATCATACTTCTTCATAAGACAAAAGGTTCAGTGAATAACTAGTCATAGATGGGAGAGGAAAATCTATAGGAAAATATATTGCTTCTTATTCAAACAAATGCAGTTTTTCAAAAAGTCTGGAATCCTGAAATGAACTAATAATGCTATTTTTGAACAGTTGACTAATAGGGTTTGGGTTTGTTGGATGGTGGGGAGGTTGATTTACCATGGAGCAGCAGGAATCACACCCTTCAACAGTTTGTTCTCTTAGATATAAGAAAAGATCAGATTTACATGATTCAGCAGCAGGAAAAATATGGTTAGCCTTTTCTAACCCTTTATTTCACAGCTCCATTAATACTTTGTCCTGGTTGACATCTCACAAACATGTCTGATGTTCTTGCCGGTTGCTAAAATATTTTAAGTATGCTGAAGAAAGGCATTGAGGGACAGGTGGGCAAAGCAGAGCCATGTGTGCAAAGAACAATTTAGACATAATCTCTTCTGTAAATACACAGTCCTTCCTCATTACACTGAAAATGTATGCCTTGGAAGAACTCGACTGCACCTGGAGCTACCGTGCAGACCAGGCATCGAGTTATTTCCCCTCCTGCACCCACACGTAATGTGCAAGAAATCTGTATCATTCCCAGCTCACGGTATGGTAAAAGGAAGGGGTTTGTGAGAGAAAAAGGGACCAAGCTCGGGGCAGGGAAGGGGGGGAGGGCAGAAGAGAAAGGCAGAAAGACCTGCTCTAGTGGAAGTGTCCCTGCCCATGGCAGGGGGGCTGGAACTCGATGATCTCTAAGGTCCCTTCCAACTCTAACCATTCTCTGATTCTGTGATAAGAAGCAGAAGTAACAGTCTGGCAGCAAAAGGCTGGGACCTGGCAGTAATGAAAAGGGCACAGCAGAGAGCAGTCAAAAGGCATGGGACGCAAAATAAGGAGCGGGACAGAACAGGACACACCAGCCAGAAGGATAGAGTAAGGCAAGGAATAGAATCTGGAATTTACTAGAGATGCTCATTACCTAAACCTGTACTGGAAAATTTTCTTGCTGAGTATTAAAAGCCTAGTGCCAGTGTAACAAATGCCCAGCAATGAATGGATCTATAGAAGTCTATAAAGAAGTATTGGTAGCAGAGCAATTGTCAGCTATGCTGGCTACAAAGCCCATGGGACTTATATTTACCCAGCTTCCTGAATCTGAAATCTCATAAATTCACAAAGGTAATGTAGGAAAAGAAAATATCAATTGTACCTAAGAAGAAAAAATAAAAAATAAAAAAAGACTGGGGATAGTGATGATGGCTGTTTCAAAGGATTATTCTTCCCTCCAGTATAGTAGCACCTCCATATACTGTGCTCCTGGAAAATATTATTCAAATAGGTTTTTGTGGCTCAAATAACTACTGGTCAACTAAATGTCGATAGCACTTTTGAGAAGAACAAGGACATGAATTCAGCCCCCGGTAAATGCGCAGCCAGGATAGTTATAATGTCCTCTTGTCCCAAATTGCTCATATGGTATAAATTGCTATTTTTTATTCTTTCATAAACTGTTGTGCAGTTATGCTGTTATAAATTGCTGTAGAGGTAGCTAAGTTTCAGTAATGTAAAAGAAGCACGCAAACTTTGTACAGCTGTCACCAGAACACACATGCTTCAGAATGGCTGGTCTATGTTGTCCCATCAGAACCAGCTACGGCATCTTAGGCACACACCTGTAATAAGTGTACCAGACCCCATCTCTGCTCCTACTGCAAGCAAGTTGTATTAATTTCCCTTAGAAACATGCAAAATACCAATTTTTGATCAAGAGTCAGGATTACTAAATGTTAGATTAGCGAGGTTTGGAAGATGTGGGGTTTTTTCAGCTGCTGATTCTTCCCATTTTATAAAACCACAGCACAAGGTGTTGAAGGAAAGCTACCTGAAATTACCTTGCATTTACTGTACACAGAAGCTTGTTATTCTTACTGCTGAAGTGCACCCTCTTATCTTGCTGTAATGCAAGGTGATTTATGGAGTCTTGCCCCTCAGTGAAAGGCCATTTCCCTGCTGATGACAGCACGCCTCTGCCCCACAGTAATTCTGAGATAATTTCAAGTTGTTTACTCCTGGGTGAGAAGCTGAGATTTTAACTCTATTAAGGGGGGGGGGGGAATAATTATTTTAGATAATAGAAAATTTGAAGTAGGTCAGCTAACAGTCTTGCAGTGAATTCTGTGAATAACAGAAGTGAAGTACCAGAAGATAAAGGTTTGTCATTTATGACTGACATAGCCTCCTAGAGAAAACACAGAACCCTGAAAAGAGAGGGAACCTTAAAGATGAAAATAATATCTGATAACTTAATTTTAGCCCAGCATCATATCACTTTGGTTACAGGCTTAGACACATTGGTATGTCAGCAGTGAAACCCAGACCGCCTAACCTCAGGACTCATACCAGTTCTGGATACTCCATACTCTCTATGGTGGATCCCAGAAGGATTTCTAAAACATCCACAGCACAAGTGAAAAATGAAGCTATAGCAAACTATAACAATGTAAGAACTCAAATTCAATAATTCATTTGTTGAATTCAGCTTCTTTTATATTGTGCAAATGCTCATATTTGTTCATTCTTTAGAAACTATGGTGAAGAATTTCCCTTATAAGCTACTTTTCATGTATCTGAATATTAGCAAAGTTCAGTGTTTGCATTCTGCTGCATTTCAGTAGCCCTTGCTTTTGCTCCAGGAATATGAACAACATGCCGTCTTTCCTCTTGTATCAAAAGGCCTTCAGCTGCATACCTGATACTAGCATCAGGTATGCAGCTGAAGAGTGGTTTCACCAAAAGGATAACTTTCTTCTAAAATACTCATTTTTTTTCTTTTTATTTAATTTATTCATTTTATTATCAATAACAGGTGAAATTATCTATTAGAAACTCCTCAGAACCCTTGGGGGTTTTATTCTTTCCTGAAAAATGACAATTATCTTTTTAATTAAGTTACATTCACTATATCAAAATAAAGTTTGATTGGTTGGTTGTTTTTTTGTTTTGCCCTTACTCCATGCCCAGCCATGGCTAGTGGGTTAATACGTCCCAAGATGTCCAGAAAGAGATGTGTACCTGGAGGTCAGGTGGGCTGACAGTCACAACAGGAGACAAGGTACATTTGAGATTGACCATTAGCTGCAGTTACACCACAGCCATTAGTGTCCAGATCAGACTCAGCTCCAGCACAGGAAGGTGAAATTGTATGGGCCTACATATGATTAATGGTAGATGTTTCCGCACCTTTCAGGTGGTATCTCAAGGAGCTTCAGTATAATTCACACAGTCATGCACCTCCTTATGTTCTCACTTGTCAGGTTTCAGATGGTATTTTTGACAAAGCGGTGCCAGCAGTTTGACTACTGAGCACATGCTGAATTCTGCACACCATGTCTCCAGCTGGAATCAAGGGTCGTTGGCAGATGAAATCTGGTTCTCTGTACCTAGTCTTGCAGCTGATGAGAGCTTTCATGTCAACACTAATCTCACTTCACTAAATGTGTTTATTTTGTAACGTCAGTTTCTTTTCACAAATTTCCTTAACTATTTATTGTGGCCCCTTTATGTCTGTGACGCAGGATGGAATGTCACTGCTGCATGGAAAAGGGATCACTATCACTTTACTCTAAAATGAACATATCAGAGTCATTTGGATATTTCAGATTTAGAGATTAAAACCATCTCATGCTGTGAAATTTAATGTAAAAATAGCTGTCTCTGTCTTCCAGAGCTCATTTCCAGGTGATCTCAAGACACTTGTCTACTACAGGCAAAGGCCATCTTTCCAATTCATAATCATAGTGAGAAGATACTCATGCATGCTGTTTGCACACTGCCAGTTACTGAAAAATGAGTATATAACAGGCCTGTCAAATATATAATTAAATATGTAAATAAATATAGATGTACTAAATATATAGTTGAGGTATATAAATATCTGTGAAAAGTAGCTGAGAAACTTTATGTGGCTTATAATACATGACCACTGAGGAAGTAAGAGAGAGAGATATGGAAAAATTGACATTAAAAAAAAAAAAAGAGAGGGAACTATGAGCTAAGAGAATGGTTATATGTTTTAGCACTCTGAGATCATTAGAATAACCGCAAAGCAGGAGCATCTCAAATAACTTATCACCAGCACGGCCAAAATTTAACTAAATGCAGTCTAAGCCTGAAATCTGTTAATTCATTTTAACAGGCTCTTGATACTTCCAGCCTTCGTCTACAAGAAACAGCCAGTGGCTGGTCCTAGCTGTGGTTTAGGAGAGGGTATTCAGCAGACTTTTCTTCCAGTTCTTCTCACCATTGTGTCTGAAGGACAGTTACAGTCCCAGGCTTTAAACACTCCGGGCTATGGGAAGATTTTCAGCTGAAGGAAGTTGGTATTGTGCCAGTGACTTTAATGAAACTATTCTGATTTCTACCAGATGACAATTTGGCTCAGAAAAATCAAAGTCAGTGAAAGTCCCAGCACTTTCCTAAAGGAGGTGAGAAATCATGACTGGCAGGTTCAAGCTGGCATAGTGAGGACCGCATGCTGTACTCCTTTGATGGATGATTTCAGTGTCACTCTGACTGACACATATCCAAATTATTTGGTGGGCAGAGGCAGTTCTGCCTAAATATTCAAATGAAAACTCTGACTTACATCCAGTTCATTGAGAGGAGGTGGGGGACGTCTGTCTAAATACTGCCCAAACTGCTTTTCTTTGCATCCCCATGCTCTCTGAAAAGCCATCATCGAGCCCCGAAGGAAAGTGTTCTTATCAGGCACTCAGACGTGTTCTTTCTAAGTACAAATTTCTTAGACTGTATTTACTGAGGAGAAGAAAGGTCATTTCCTCTGTCCTTTGCAGTGAATTAGCCGTAGGAAGGCAGTCAAGAAAGCCATTTGCAAAAGACCCTTTTGCCTTTCTCCATGCTTGAAGGACTTAGCTTTTTTTCTTTTTCTGAGTGATGAAGCTCATTGCTACCTGTGGTGAATATAGCAGGGACTCTACTCATTCCAAGTGCATACTGCTTAAGCACATAATCTTCTTATGCACATTAGTTTCACATGTCTTGACTCTGTCCCATTAAATGCATGTGCTGGTACAAGAATAAGCTTTATATCAATTGGTTGCATAATTCAGTGATTAGACCAAACTGAAGTTCAAAGGCAGTTATATTGGATAATCAGAAACAGCAAATGAGGGAGTTTTGCCTATCCACAAATTCCCTTAAAAACAGTAATAAACTGCTAATAAATCCAGTAAAACATGAGAACAAAAATCTTGCCTGAAAAGGAGGTTGAGGGTTGGAAACTGTTGTTGTTGGGTGCACTTTGAAAGCTCCCTGAGAAATACACATCGCATTGAAAAATCAAAGCACGTTCACACTAGAGGCTGTATCCCACAGCCACGCTCAGACAGCCTAGTTCCAGGACCGAGTTACACCAGGAGAGCACAGAGGTGGCTAACTCTGGCACAGTAAAGCAACCCTTCTGTAGACAGGACTCAATCTCTCTCTGCAGACATGTACATGTGCCAGCTTACTCAGATCTGGTTCAGGTACTGCAACTAGGGAAATGTAATGGTCTCTAGAGACTTACCAATGAGACTCACATCCATAGTCACTTAAGGTCAGGGTCTGATTTTTCATGTCCCCGAAGTGCATGATTCCAGTTGAAATGAAAGCAAGTTATGTTTTGAATATTTAAAAATATCTATGATTCTTCTACTATTGAAAAACCCTATTTGTATTTCAATGAATAATATTTCAAATATTGTGACAGTGCAGCCTAAGAGACAGTATAAATACTAAAGACGTAGACTCAGGAAAGGACAGAGAATTACATTTATCAAGTCTTGAGGAAAGTGCTTACAAGTCTTAGAGTTTCAAACGGTGAAATTGAGCATTTCTGTTATATGAACAAGCATTTGCTATTGAAGTCATCCACATATCAGACATGTCCAGAGAACACAGTGGCCAGCTGAAGATCAGCAACCCTCTGAAATTAACCCCTCTCAAAGCCTGATGACTGTCAGGCAACTCTTCATTCACTAAAGAAATACAAATTGCCAGTCACTACAGAAAGTGATGAACAATAAGTAAGTATGACAGACAGGATGAAACTATTGAAGCAAGCACCATAGCCTAAGAACACACTTCCACCCTTCTGTAACAAAATGTAGAATTATAGTTAAAGTTGAAAAGCTTCAATGCTACAAGGAGAAAATACAAAGATTGCCTGTATTTCTACATGACAACTGTCCTGAGTTAAATTCCCAGATGGCTTTAGGAAATCAACAACACTACAGAGAAAAGCAAAAAAAACCAACTACCTGAATCATGCCAACCAGCCTGACCTTGGAGAAAGTGGTGTGTTAACCCTGAACGTACAAATGAAACACACCACCAGGCAATCAGCAGATAATAATACTGGAAAGAGTAACAGTGTTTCTCATTTTAGCTTATCACTGTATTCAGCTTCTAGTACCTTAAAACAAATCCAGAGCTGAGTTACGTATCCTGGGTAGCAAAGGAGTTCCTCCCTTTCCTCTGGCAGGCAATATAAGCCCACACTACCCTCTCAGCCTTTTTGCATTCCTTATTTATTCACACCAAAGCCATCACCAGCTGTGGTTCATTTTCCTATTGTAAAGTGGACTTCAGCTGTAATAACTTCAACTGCAGACTGCAGGAAAAGTAATTGAAGACTGCACTTTATGCTCTTTCCTCCAATATTTTTAACTGTAGTGATTTGTCCCAATTTAATTTGTGTTTACTGCAAATTGAACTCCACTCAGGTTAATTTTTATTCTCTGTGGTTTTTTATTACTATGTTTGGTCTAGACACAATATGGATCTTTGGCAATAAACCTTCTAAGCTCTACTTCTTTATGTGGTTGGGAAGCTTAAGTCACTTGCAAAGTCTAAATACCACATTCATCATAATTAAGTCAAAGAAAAAGTACAACCCTCATGCCACTCTAGGATCAACCTCATAAAAAGATTAACATTAAAGATCGTATAAAGAAAGTAATTTTTTCCTGACCAAAAATTGTCATTTGCTCCTGAGATCTGCTAAATATCGATATCAAGATGAAAGCATACCTGTTTTCAAAAAGAGTGAATTTTGGAACCTAGCCTGAAAAGAAATTGCTAGAAATTGAAGGGTATTATCTGTCTTGCTCTTTTGTTCCAAGTGTACTGTGTGGTTGCAACAAGTTTTTTCTGTGAGGTTGCACAGAAGAGTTTCTCCTGTTTTGGGCTGCTGTACATTCCATAATGGATCCCCTGGGATTGCTCCTCCTCTGGGGCCAAGTGATGAGGTGGGGGTGATGGGTGGCGTGGAGGGAAAGTGGCTCAGTGGGACGAGAAGCCTCCTAAGAGCAGGAGGCAAATAAATTAAGCTGGAAAAGAGAATCTCGCTCAGGACCCAGCATCTATCACAACTGGGAAGTTACTGAAAGTATGTGGAGGAAGGTCAAGACCAAAAAAAAAAAATGTCCAAATGGCAATGACACAGACAGGAAGGGAATGACTGATTCTCAGATCCTTTTTTTATGTCTGTCTCAACCCTTGGACCTGAGATTGTTTTTCTTCTTCTTCTTCCACGTATTACTGTGTTCTAGCTCATTGGTTTCTGTTCTATCAAAGTGTAGGTTTAGAGACTGACATTCTGTCTGTTGTTTCTGGTTTTCTCATATTAAGGAAAACATTCACTTCAGAGTTCTTGCTGACTTGAGGTCCTGTCACACAACTCAAAATTTATTTTGACAAGGAGGCTGGACAAAATGAAGTAAAATTTTCAAAGAAGTGACTTCATTAAAGCACTGATCAGTGTGCAAACTCCAAAATAAACTGGTTTACGTGCCTACGGTGCTCTCGGTCTAAAAAATTCCCAAAGTACGTTGCAGATTTTGACTGTGACAGTCACTTCACCCACTAAATAAAAATGCCAGGTGTATGATGCTCAGAGAAGGAGGAACACAGAGCTTAATAACGTTGACTACAGACACAGTCAGCTGAACCTAGGTGTTACTTATCTTCATCAGTCCAGAAAGCGATAGATAGAAATAAATGGAACATCTTTGCCGCTTTCCTGCTCCCATCACTGTTTCTCCATGCAACCCTGGCTTATATCAACAACAGGCTCCTACAGAGAGAGATTCCAAAGTTGTGAATTGCATTTTTCTTTCAGGCTTCATGTTTCTCTTGCACAAAAGACTCTATTATTTTAAATATCAATATTTGCATTTTAAAAAGCTGGTTTATTTGCCTGACTGAGAAAGTGGAGAACAAAGAAGACAGGAAGAAATGAGATGTAAACATGGGGACTATAGTGTGCTGGAAAAGCTCAAGTAATAATATATTTTCACATGTATCTGGTTAAAAGCCCTGGAAGGATGATATAAAGGCGATACTGATTCTAATAAGAATATCGACTTAAAAAAATAATGAAGTACACAATATACAAATAAGCTTCCAAGAAATGCTAAGAAACAATCTTTGAGCTGCTTTTCTGTAATAAACTTGATGAATGTCATACTTGGTATCATGATCCTCTCAGGCAGGTTTAACGTATTGATGATCAGAAAGAATCGGTCATGAAAAAGGAAGGTAAAAGAAGCAGGGAAAGGTTATCATACTAATGTCAAGAAAGCTCAAGTGCTATAGGAGAGAGATTCTAATAGCAGGATTTTTCTATGAGCAGAAAAGCCAAAATAATAAACAATTTGGAATGTCAAAATAAATATTTATGTATATGGAACTAATTAGCCTCTGAAAGGTGGCTTAGCCAACTAACTGTAAAAAATCCCAAACTCATCAAACTGTATCAAAATCAAAACTGGAACATAAGCTGTATATAGAATGAAACTGAACTGAATAAATCACCAGTGAGGTAGGAGCCATTGCTGATATATTGGGGGGCATGAACACAAGTTCTTGCAAAAATCATACAGTTGCTTCTAAGAACGTCGTTGAGATACAGCTAGGTCTTGCAAAGGACAGATAAGTTCACATTATTATTGGTATTGCATTCAGATTCTTTGCTACTAATTATTTCTGTAGAGGTGAAAAACAGTGACTTGTTTTGTTTACATAATGATTGTTCCTCAGTCAGTCACAAAGTTGTTTAATAAGACAGGAAACTGAAGCATTTTCCCTTTTAGGAAGAAGAACTGAACTTTTTTGAATAGCACTGATCCATACATTGTTAACAGCTTCCTTCTTCACTTACATTTGTTCAGTTAATTCAATACTATAATTACTAAATCACAAAAACTAGCTTTCTGAAATGTCCAGGAGAGAGATCATCAATTAATTAGAATAAATTATGGAGCTCATGAAAAATAAAACAGCTATTATGTTTTAGATGGGAAGAATAGTTTAGGGGCTCATCCAGACACTGTGCTGCCAGTATTCCTAGATTCTGCTCCAGCCTTAAAGGATGTTAAAGACTAACAGTGTATCCTACATCAT
>KZ505723.1:11955-102823 GCA_002844005.1 Limosa lapponica baueri
CTGTTGCCCGTACGGTGTACACCTCCCACTCGACACCACTGCAGCTTATATGGTGGAAACACCGAAAAGAGATGTAAATGGCACATCCAGAAGTAATTACTTTTCACTGCTGGCATACACAGTATTTTGGAGGAGCGCTTCTGAAATTTAGTGTGGCTAAGTGACTTGGAGGAGATGGGCTTGCTAGATTCAGATTTGCATTTTGCCACTGCTGTTGTTTAAGCTTACAGCAAGTCAGGAGGCTTGCTTCGGGCATAAAGATGCTGGTTGTGAATCCCAGTCATTAGAAACAAGGCAGTGGTCCTCTGCTCCTTTCCAGTCGCTGTGGGGGAAGACTGCTGCCACCTTGCTGGTGTGTCCTGCTGAAGGAGATT
This sequence comes from Limosa lapponica baueri, assembly GCA_002844005.1. NCBI lineage: Eukaryota > Metazoa > Chordata > Aves > Charadriiformes > Scolopacidae > Limosa > Limosa lapponica. The sequence continues at coordinate 12,330 of KZ505723.1, forward strand.
TCAAAGGAAGAGGCACGGACATGCTAACAGGACATTGACAGCTTCTGGTAGAAAGCCAGGAACGAGCTATAGCAAGAAAAAGACAGATGGGAACTAGTAACTTTCGACAGCTTATAACATAACCAAATCCAAATTGATTTTCAGAGAGTCAGTAAAGGCTGAGTTCTTATCTGTAGGACTAACATTATACTGAATTCTGAAGTTTTACTACAAACAGCTATTCCAAATCTTATCTTTTTTTTTTTTAATAAAGGTCTTTGTTAAGCCATCACAACTTCTCCTACAAGTTATAAGATCATAAAATAACTGATAAACAACAAATGTTAAAGCAAAACATTCTCTTGGAAAGGATATTGCAAACCTGTCCACTGCGTGATTTCTTGCATCTTTTCCTGAACCACCTAGTACTGACCACCGTCAATCAGGAAATTGTACTGGTCTTGCCCTGCAGATTCATACATTCTCCAGCCTTTGAAGCTTCTTAATTTAGCTGGTGCTAGTCCCTTTTGTTGAGGCTCCAAACTTGAAATTGCTCAAAAATGTAGGAAATTTGTTCGACAGCATGGATTGAGACATGAGAGCACCAGCCCACCTCATAAAGATCAGTCCATTTCAAAGTTAAAAACACCACTGCCCTCGTGGAACGTGACTGCACTGCAGCCTGAAGCCACCAGCTATAGGAAATGTTTTAAGTGACTGGAAAAAACTATTCAAATAATTTGATTAACTGTTTAAATATTTATAAAAAGTCCCAGTGGGTTTGGCAATTGTCACAAAATCATTTGCTGCTGCAACTTAGGCTGTTGATGTTTGAGCTACTTCATTTAGAGCTAAATCACACATGGCAAATAATCACCAGAATTATCTCTGACTTGTGCCTTCACCCATCAGATCCTTCTAATAGCAGCTCCTTCTTTCCTTGAGCGTATCTCCTACTCTTCATGTACTAAACTCCAACCTATTTTCCCCTCTTTGTCGTCACCAGGTCTTTTTGCATTATGTCCTCAATTTCTGAAAGAGTTTTTAATTCATAATTCATTTTGATGTTTTGAATTTGATGGCTCTGTCCTGCAGGGAGTATTGAACAAAACGATAAATTTGTAAATTTCTGATGTAAATTTTCCTTGAAACTTTGTTCAGCTTAATTATTATATTGGAAATAATTTCCAAGCATGATAGCTAAACCCAATTTTTTTTTCTATTAAGTCACTGCCGGTGTCCTTTCCTTTAATGGAAGCATTTGACTTGTTCAAAAGTATTTCATTAATCGATTTGAGGACAAGGAAAATTAAAGTTGTTATTGTGTACTGGGTGGTAAATTTGTGTTAGCTATGCCTGAATGATTGTGGTAATGATTATTGTAATACGTGAGGCAATTGCTTCATATTATTATTGCAGTAGTGGCTTAAATCTGAGCAAAATGAAATCTGCAGTTTGTTTTCTTGTAATGAAATAGTGTAGTTAAACAGACTTTTGATAACAGGAAAGGGGAAGACAATCAGTACAAAGTCACTCTTTAAGTGTCTGGGCTCCCCGTCGACCATGGGGGCTGCCCATGGGGTCCATCAGAGCAGGTCCTGGCATCCATGGCCCATCCCACCACCCCACCCAGAAGAAAGGCAGCCAGGGGGCACTGGGGCAGCCCCAGCTCCGGGCATTGGGCACCCCCGTTTGGCCAATATTCTGGCCAAATTACTTACTTCATATTTTGAAGTACATTAGCTGCTTCCAAAAGCTGCATAGCCAAATGGCAAGAGCTCAATTATTATGCCTCAGTCAAGTTTTCTGGCTTTGGGTTATCTGTGATTGGAGCGACTCTTTGGTCCTACAGCAGTCGTGTATCAAGTTTCTTTGGCCAGTCTTTCCAAGATGCAAAACTAAACAGTGAGGGTAACAGAAACTATCCGTTGTTATTGGAATAAAGGTATTGAAGGATCTGTGGTGCTTAGGAAAGATTGACAGCATGGGACAACATTTAACAACCACCTGTTTTGATACGTAATTTAAAATGACAGGAGATACTATGGATTGAAAAACCATGTAAGTGCCAAAGGCACTTAAAGAAATGGTAAGCATTTTCTGTTGGAATAGCTCTAGGAGTCCGCTATAGGCTCTCAGGATGAGGTTTTAATATGAAAAGAAACCTTTAAAATGTTACAAAGGAAAATAAACGCTGCCAGCAACTGATTTGTTACAGGACACTTCCAGTTCCAGAGAGAAACTGCAGAATAAATGTTACTGATAATGGTAAAGCAAATATTTCTGTATGAGGAAAAACTGATCTAGGCACAAACTGTCAATAGCTTGAAAGGTTTTTGGAAAAAATGTGCTTTGAAACAAGCTTTGAAGAAAAAGTTATCAAAGATTTGGAGAGAAATGGCAATCTGGATGGAATGTGCTCAGTAAGAATAAATCACATATCCCAGCTAGAGCAAGAAGAACAAAATCAGGAAAAAGGCATTTTCTTTTTCTTTTTCTTTTTTTTTTTTAATCAGATAATAAATTATTTTCCAAACAATAGAAATGCAATTGATTGAGTCCATCTGGATTTGATATCCTACCACCTGGAAAACTGTTAGTTGAAATGGAGAATTTACACAAGAGGACAAGCAACGCCAGATTTTGTTGAGAAAAGAAGAATTGGAGGAGAGATTTCACTAGCAAAGGATCAGTCTTGGGAGCAACATTTAATGCTTTTGTGGGTGATCTTGTTATCAAAAAGCAGGAAGGTGCTAATGTAATTTGCTGACATCATTACATTGAGCGGCACCCCCTGGCAAAGACAGATTAGAATATTATGTAGGAGTAAGGCTTAGAGTAATAGACATGAAATTCCGTAGTACAAAGTGTAAGATGACAAGCTGTAAGATGTCACTGAATTGCCTCAGTTGGAAGTGACAGAGGGCTAAAGAGATCTGAAGACATTGATCCGCCAGGATGACTGTAAACTGCCAATGCAACGTATGCGTGAGAAAGGCCAATGCCGTTCTGAAGTTTATCGGTTGAGGTTCTTTTCCAGCAGAGACACAAATGTGTCACACTATGAGGGTAACGATCTCTAATGAAACATCCTCTGGAGTACTTTGTATGTACACAGGCCACTTGTGGTGCAGAAAGATAACTTCAAGCAGGACCAGAGGCAGGTGGGCTTTGCTAAATTGATGAAAAAATATGATTTTCCGTCATCGCCTGTCAGCAGGCAGAAGGAAGGGGGGCAGACTGGTCCCCCCTGTGGATGTGCTGTCAGTGAGGAAGGTGGGACCAGAGGTGGAGCCGAGCAGCCGTCCTGGACGGAGACCTCTGGCCATGGGGGAGTCAGTGATCCAGACAGCAGTTAACCTGAGCGCTCCCGTCCCTGTGCTGTGCTGCGCCAGGCTCTGCTGCAGGAACGGCGTGGCCTTCAGGCTATGTTGTGCTGCACACAGCCCTTGGCTGCAGGTCTGACTTTGCCAACTAATTGCACGCAGGAGCCTGCAGGCAGCTCCCACTCGGCACTAGCAATTACACCACCTGCCTGGCCTTGCCCGTATCCAACGGTGCAGTGAGAAGTTCTCTTCTGAACACCCTTTCCGTTTGACAGTAGAAATGATGACTAGAGTTGTTTTCTTGTCCTGTTTGATGCTACCCTGCTTGGGATTCCCGGCATATAAGGGGATGTAAGATTGTCTATACTATTAAGGGGATGTAAGATTGTCTATACTATTTTCTTCTTAGAGTGTTAGCACTAATACATTGTATTTTGACTACAGACTTACAGAGTCTGAGTGCCTTTCTTACTGGGATAGAAATGGACCGGCACCTCCTGATGCAAAAGACGCCGTAACCTTCAGCACTCCTAGTGAGAAATTTGCACCAGTGTTGGTTCATGTCATACCTAATTTATTTCCCCCAACTTTTGCATGCTAAAATAAAATCTGAGAAATACTTTTCCTATTTAACTTTTTTTTTTTTGCTTTTTTCACGTAGAGCAACAATGGGAGGGTTAGAATCACAGACTGGCAGTGCAGGAAATGGCAATGTCTTCCTCTTTATCCAAGCCAGCCTCCACATCATTGAGGACAGACTCCCCAATCAGAGCTACAGGAAACCCTGAATGTAATTTCTATCCATATCAAGGAGAACATGGTCTTGCACTTGGTCTTCCAGGTGTGATGCCAGACTCTCAAGCTGCTGTAGGCTGCTCCTAGTCCCTTCTCTTACAAGTCTGACTCCATGTGAAATACATGAACTGAGAGTGATGCAGGAATAAACAGAAACAGAGATTGACTTTACCTGGAGATTAAGATCTCATGGGTGAAGTTAAGAGCACAGATATCCCTTGTCTTCAGTGGGTTATGAAGATGGCTAGTTAGGGTATATAATGGAGAATAGCACATCTTCCCAATGTGATATTTTTTCTGGAGAAAAATGCCTTTTTTGGGAATCTATTCCAAAAACTGGATGCAAGTTTGAAAAAAAAAGTCCAAAAGACAGCACACATACTCAAAACATGTTTTGCTAGTTTTATTTAGGACTCTAGTGAAAGAAGTGGACTTGGATGCTGTGGAATTTGACTATTTGACAAATCCCCACAGCTACAGGATGCTGTAGCTGTCAAAACTTCAATGGACAGTCTAGAAAGCTATTTTTCTACTGTGTCAGGTTCTAAATTAATCTTCCAGCTTTCCCACTCAGAAAAACAAACTGGTCTCTGACACTATGAAATTCTAATAAGCAGAAGACAGCACTAACATTTCCAAAGAGTCTCTCTCCCAGGACTGATGTGACTAAATACATGTGGGTATGCAGTGCTGCAGGGATTCTGAGACTTATGAGCTCCAAGTGGTTTGAAACGTATTTTAATATTCAAATAGCAGTTAAGTGGTTTAAAATTAGCTGTGGATATTATCTCATTTTAGAGCCAGATAAAAGTATGTATTTAGAGCCAGATAAAAGTGCCAAAATAATGAAAGCACCCAAAAGATTTTGCTGTCACACTCTATCTCCATTTTACTTACTGAGTGAACAGAGGCAGCGCAGAGTTTGAAAAGTGTATTGGACTTGGTAGTGCCATTATACCCAGAAAAACACTGAAAATAATGTTGCTTAGATTTTTATATCCCACCTGTGATCTATACAAATTGTATTGCAATGAGAGCAGAGAAACAATATGTTTAATTGTTTTGTTTCTCGACTTCTCTCTGAACTTTTAAAAAAGCAATTTGCATGTTATTAAGTCTTTTAAGATGTCAGTGCAAATAACCTATGGTGAAGGAATGGATCAGAAGTCTGTGACAGAATCCAGGACTCCATCCACTGAGGCCCCTACCTTCTCTAATTAAGAATGTATGTTATAGCCCAGATTCTATAGCTCAGTGTCACTGGCATTGGCACAGAATTTTGGGAGGGAAGAGAAGGTTATATTAGGGTTCCCATTTTTCATTCTTCCTGTCGCCAGTTTGGCCAGTTTCCTGAGCAAAGATACAGTTTCTATGACTGTACAACTTTTTGCTGGCCATAGTCGTTGTACTCAAGAGCAAAGACTAAAAGCCCATATGGTTACTGTAGCTGAGCAGCTGTCGGTGTTGGAGATGAAGAGGCATGTGAACATATTCCATGGCATAGCATCAGGCAGGAGGTAGCAGCTCCCCAGGGAACAATAGATAGTGGGGAGAATGAAGAGATTTCAGGTGGAATCAAGACAGAACTGATGAACCACTGTACAGAAAAGCCTGGGACCCACTGGCCTCATCCAGACCTTCTGCTGGTGGTGCCACCCATAAGGAGGAAGGCCTCAGCAGAGGAGGAGGTGGTTATGGAAAGTTCTCAGTTGTGTCACATGGTGGGTGCAGTAAAAAGTGGCTGTAGGAGAACTGAGAGGGTTAATATTTCTGTCAATGTAAATGCACAAAATAAAATGGACTAATCACTTGTATTGAAAGTTAAATGTACAGTGTAGAGCAAGATATGTATTTCCAATGAAGTCACAGTACGTTCCACATATTGGACCTGAGATGACAGAAATTGTTCTGATTTAATATTCAGCCACACTGATTGTACATTTCTGTGCCAAAATGCTGTGAGCAAAATGAAAGAAGACAAACCCATTTAATTATCCCTAGAGGTAATACTGTTTGATTTAGAAACAAAAAGTTGGGTCTTAGTGCTGCATTGTTTATATCTACTTAAATGCCTCATGAGGTCATGTTCTTAATTTAGTATTTTGTCTTAAATAAGATGATAAAAAAGTAACACTTTGTCCCCAGAACAAAGAAAGTACATTTTTATTGAATTGTAACACATTGTATGGCTTTATAGAGTTTTGCTAATAACTACTTCTCTAGATTGTCTGTCATTAAGCTGAAATATCAACATTATATGCACTGTGGCTTGGCATTAAAAAAAAAGAAAGGAATCCATAAAATATTCATTCATATTCCTGTACCATGGCAAAGGTCAATACAGGATCTGATCTTTTCTACTTTCTGGTTCATGACATAATAATTTTTTTTCTCTCCTAAATCCGATTTAACTAAGGAAAAAAATCCTAGAAATAATTTTTAATTGGAATGCTGATTTTATAAGGAATTTAGTGAAGATACTTAAAAGGGAGAACTCTCAGTTTGAAGCTGCTGTCCTCATGTCTTTGCACTGAGATAGCACAGGGTATCGGTATCTGTCTCTGTCCCTCTCCCTCTTCGATGCTATATTTATCACCCCCCCTGGCCATAAAAGGTCTGGACTGGGGCTCTGACATTCCACTGACTGCAGGCATTATTTTTGTTCTGGACCTTGAAGTTCAGTCCTTTACCCCTCGTCCTGACTACCTCTTTCTTTGCTGGCTTCCTCGTTGCTGTATTTTTTCTGCTATTCATCCACTTGAGAGCTATTCCATTTGCCGCCATTCATTTGGGCCCTGGTAAGTGTTCCTTTATGACAGAAGATTTTTGTGTTCAATTATTTTTAATCTGAATTCATAACGCTGAGTTGATAGTAGCTCCCTTGATTCTTCTCAGCTCAGCAGTTATTTGAGGGACTTGTGAACATGAGCTGAAGACATCTGAGGGTTCAGCTGTGAAATAAAGCGAAGTAGTGCAAGGGTTCACTTATCAACTCAGCTATCCTTATCCTTGCATATTGGCACAGTACTCTCAAATGAAGCGTGGGGCACTGAGATACAGGAGGATTTTGTCATGTAGATATGTCAATGATTTTGTCATTTTCTAATTGCATAGGATGCTTTGTGATTTGTAAAACCGTTGACCGAGTGTAAGGAAATGTTATCTTTTTTTTCCCCTGCTTACAAGAGTTTCTATTTTTTATCTGTTTCACCATTTGCTGGAGTAGATCTTGAAAGAATTACACAGACTGGTAAGCAGAGCAAGAGGTAATGCCAATAAAATCACTTCCTTTAATGTGTAGCTATAACCTATGAACAAGTACAAAACTGTTTGCCTACTTAGCAGTTGTTTTGAACATTCAGTTCAGCAGCTGCAAACATATAGCTCAAAAAACCACATTTTCATCTAACTATGGCCACTAATATTTTTTGGCCCAGCTCTGCAGTTATGAAATGCTTCACAGATCTGAAGAGGAAGTGTTGCCCTTACACTAAAGGGGGCTGATTAGTGGACACCAACCAAGTAGGTGCAGGTAGCATGGATTTTATAAAACTTAAGAAATGGGAGTCAATCTGATAATCAGACAGTGCTCCAAATAGGAGCAAAAACCTTGCAAAGGTCAGAGTTTCTCATCATCTCCGATAGCATCACACTACTGTATCTGATCAGACTAGCGTAACTGACAGATCCTGACCTATAAGCAATGCTTGATGTTTCAGAGGAAATATAAAACATAACTCACAGTGTGATAAAATACCTAGAAAAGGAGTTTCTTCTTATATGACGTGAGTCAGACTTGGCCTTTGATTTGAACCAGGAGAGCTGACTTTGTGCTCAGCTCCTGTCTTACTGCCTTAGCTCTTACTCCTATCATAGACGACTCCTCTTACTCCTGAGGACAGTGAGGTCCAGACTTTTTACGTTTGGAAGAAAAAAGTTGCTTTTGTAGATTTTAAACATGCTGACGTTAAGTCTGCTGCTTCTTCTTTTGCTCTGATAAGATGTAAATGAAATGCCTCATTCAGCTTCTCCTTAATGTGCAACACATGCAGCACTTTATACTTTTGGATCACCTCCCTTACTTTGAAGCCTGGATGGCTGTGGGAATCCCTGAACAAGAGGACTGAATAGCTGCTAGCCTTGTGGCTGTTGTATCAGTGAAGAAGCCAGCCAATGCTGCAAATAAAGCTGGTGAAGATGAAGGGAGACAACTGTAGTACTCTACAGAAGGAAAACAGGATGTTCTCATGTTCTTTCCCTTTCAGTGTGCAAGATAATACTCATCTGTATGCCTTAACTTTGCTCAGCAGAGACCACAATGTCTTGCAAACCCTAAACCTAGCTCTGCGGAGCTGGGAGAGAAAGCAATGAAGAAAAATGGAGAAGGAGTCTTCTGAAACTAGGGAAATTAAGAGGAACTACGTACTACGGGAAGCTAACAAAGTGAAATAAATAACTACACATGCTATTGATAGGTATTAGAAACAAGGATATTAGACAGAGTAATTGTGTCCTTTAGACTTACATAAAAAAAGTAGTCAGCAGGAGAAATTAGGGAATTAAAAAGGAACATCAGTTTTTGCCATAAAGAACAATGGGCTAACACTCTTTCCCATTCTTCCCTCTTCCTCAGACAAAAATAAAGTAAGTACATAAACTGGTCTCCTTGAAGTCACAGTTTCACTACGGTCAGGCTATCAGCAATTTCTTTTACATACTTAAAGACTTCTGAATGACTTTCTTTCTTGTTGACTTTCTGCAAACAAGTGATCTGTTATGACACAAAGAGCAGTTCCCTTGAAAGAGCCCTGGAATATAAAAATGTTGAAACATAGGCGGTTTTTTTTGTAATTTGCTCTAGTTGGGGTGAGTACTTGAGCTGTTACAAAAGACTTTGCAATTGTTGACTCCCTATCAGACCCAAATACTGAAGAAAAAACCAAGGACTGAAATCTAGGAAGTGTAAAGACCAGGGAAAAAATGTCATGATTTTCATTAAATCATGATTACACTCCAGCTCTGTAAGTGTATTTTATGTCAAAACATCAGATTATTGTTCATTAACATGAACAAAACCAGAAGTAGAACAAGTCTTCTATTGTTGAGATTGATATTAGACAATAGCAAATACTCCTCACTGTTGCATTTGGATCTTTAAATTTTTCTAAACATTTCTCCACTGTAGCTCATTTCTATTCATAATCATGTACCTTTTCAGGAACAATCCTAGCCATGTTGTAAGCCTGATTATGAGCAATAAGAGAAAGAAAAGTTATCATAGGGATTAGTAGAAGCAAGCTTGCTTGTCAAAGAAGAAAAAGTCAGTTTTAACAACAGCAAAATAAAGCAATAACAAAATAAAGACTGAATTGCCAGCTTAAAAAGATGTGAGGGAAATCCGTTCTGCAGTCAACACTCATCCCATTTTGAGAGGGGAACTACCTCTCACCTGATCAAATTTCCTACTACGAGCAACTGCAAGACAATCTACTGATGACTGTGCAAAGGAAAATTTAGGGCTATTGTCTGGAAGGAGTTTCTTGATGATCATGAACATGACATTCTCAGTTAAAAAAAAGGGTCATTTGGACCGACGAACATGATATTATTTTACTCATTGCATACAGACTGTATCCCTGATTAAACTGTAAAAGTATGATAATCCATTTTAAATGGCTCTCTGGTATCACCTGCAAAATAATCAAGGTAATGCACGTTTGCAGAAAAAGTGACATCTTTCTCAATCTTAATGTTTTTAATTCACTGTTAAAATATTAAATGGAATATTAAATTCAATCTGAAAATTGGATTACAAAAATGAATGAAATATTAATGTATTTTTATTTCAGCTTATATAGCCTTGTTGGAATTGCTCATGCCTTTTTAAATAATTTATTACTTTATTCTCTCTTTTGTAATTTAACAGAAGTATTTACACTATCTCTGAAGAAGCTGAACAAAAAATTTCATTAGTTCACAGTACTGAGCAGAGAAGTTGACCACGTAAAACTTGAATAGTTTGCAGTAACAACTACAAATGAAGGGACACAATAGTGCAAGGTTTTCTGGTCCTGATGAATGACAAGTGTCTTGAAACTTAAATATGAACCTATCCTACAGTCTAAAACACATAATAAAAAGATAAACCTAAATTAATTGCATTTGATTTTTGAAGTTTTAAGTTCTGTGCTATTTTGTATTAAGTTGTGTCTTATTTGTATGCTAACTCAGAAGTTTCTTTGACAATAGCCTTTATGTTGGTCTGTTCTTTTTCAGACACTGTCCTGTTTATTTACATTCGGAAACGTGTAGTAAAAGAAAGAAAATTAGGAGAAAGCCATGATGTCTCTACCTTTCTACCAAAGACACCATGACCACTATGACCGTGCATACCGCCATAAAGCACTGCAGTCCACTGTAAACCAGTACCAAAAGGAAACAAAGAGCCAATCTGCTGTCTATGCTCAAGGATCTACAGCTTATGCTCGGGGCTCTGCAGCCTATCGCCACGCATCTGCAGCAAACTTCAGCCTTGACTCTTCAGCGGCGTACAGTCATGGCTCTTCAGCCTACGACCTTGAGTCGGCAGCCTACAGCTATGGGTCTACAGCCTATGACCACTCTGCTGCACAAAGTAAAAGATCTGCTGCCTACAGTCTTGACTCTGAATCCCTCAGCAAGAGCTCAGCTGCCTACAGCCGCGGATCTGAATCGATCAACAAGCTGGCTGCAGCCTACAGGCTGGGAGCTGAAGCCTACAGTCTTGGGTAAGCAAATCTGCCTTCGAAACAATATTCCAAAACAAAAATGTCCAACCACCTCCCATTGAATGCAATGGCAAAACTCTTAGTCCACAGAAATTGGCTCAGTAACTTGGTGGTAATGTATTTTCCAGGCTTGCTGTTTTCCTTTGGCTTTGGCAATGGGAAGGACTGTGGTCAACTCAGCTTGTTGGCCTAATTCCCGTGTGATGGTTGGATTGGCGTAAGAAGAGCACTGGCAATGGTGATATGGCTGAATGATGATGTATTCATGCTCCAAACTGGTCAGGCACGAGCCACCTGTCCTTCCAAGTTGTTTAGCCATATTAGTACAGATGAATTTAACATGCAGTGTTGAGACAGCTTTCATTTTGAGGCTGGCTCTTATCTGGCCAGGTTGGAGCAGTAAAAGAACCTAGGGCTGTTCACACAAGTTTGAGCTGACATGTCCATATATCATTAAACAATTCTTCTTTGGCCTAATTTGGTTTCATTTTGATGCTGAGTGATTCAAGACATTGAAATTTCACACTGTATATTGGTTGAGGCATACTATTTCCAAAGCAGGAATATTGTGAAGTGTTAATCTTGCATTAGAAGAGCAGCTGTGCTTAGCTGCTCTGTTTTTTGTTTAATTAAGATAATAAATATTGCTCAAGCAATTACATTAGCAGAATATTTTAGATATCATAGCCTCACATTATTTCTATGTATCTCAGAGGTTTACAGAAATTAGGGGAGTATTAAAGTAAGATTAGAGCAGCTGTTAGCAATAGAGGAAATGATCAACAAATTATAGCCCAAAACATCTGCTTGCTGTTATATTAGTATAAAAATTAGAGTATTATTAGCAGAACTGATCCAAGGCTTCTCCATCAGAAAATTTAAATTTTGAAAACTGAATATTCTCCAAAGATTGTGGATAAAGATGGAATTTTGGTCAAAACTACTGAGGAAAAGGCTACCTGTACCACAGTAAACAATACCTTGTGATGAAAACCTTCCCTTGGCTTTCAGGAAGTTCAGGGTCAAGTCTCCATTTTGCCAGGGTCTGTTCAGGAATTTGAACCTCAGACAGTTAGAGCCCAGATGAATGACTTGACTACTTGACTGTCTTGGGCTGGGTAATATTCAGTCTTTGCTGTTGAAAAGATTTCACTTGTGCAAATAATTAACCACTGAGTGGAGCAGCAAGAAGCTCATTTGTAATCTGCGGATGGGTGGAAACAAACTGGAGATGCTGGGACTGAGGGTTATGTTTCCAGAGAGAGTTGGGTAGGGGAAGATATTCCAATTTCTGCGGTGATGCAACTGTGCCTACGTGCTGTTGCTGTACCTTAACCCAAAGTCTCCTTCTTCTTATAGAAAACATTCCCATAAGAAACGTGAACATTACTTGAAGTTGCAAAAAATGATTGTAAAAAAAGCTGTTTTCAAGTCCCAGTTACAAACACTTGGTTTTGACTCCGTTTTTTCAGATTAATTTCTTCTGAAAGCTGTATATTCTCACTGAGAAGAGCTCTAGTGTCAGCAAAGTAATATTAAAGGAAATGGAGTTGCTTAATTGGGAGAGAACTTAAAACATCTCCAGGTTTCCCAAGGTTTTGTTTGAGATAAGAGTTATTGTTTTAAAATAGTATATTTGGTGATACTTCCAAGCTACTCTGTAGTACAGGAGTTGCCAACAGATTGATATAGTATCCTGGTAATCAGAGTTAAGAATGTCTCAGCTGTAACTTCCTTTTTTTCTGTGATCCTGTCCTTGTGCTGGAGGTCTGAGAAACTCAGTGCTGCTAGGTAAGACCAGGACTCAGGAGATCACATGTAAGGGGGCTACACGATTTAAATCTCTTGCACAAAACTGAATTAATTCATGAGAGAACATGGTTCTGAATGATAATCTCTCTACTTAACCTAATTTTATGGCTAATATAGCCTCTGTGTTGGTATTTAATTGGGTTTTGCAGCTCATTTTGCTGCAATTTGCAAGAGGTAAAATAAAACAAATAAGGTGACTATATGGTTACATGTAGTGCCAATTGAAAGTAATTCTTTCCAAGTTTGTACAACCTTCCCCAGGTAGCCCAAAACACTTCAAAGAATAATGTGGAGACAAAAAGTGTTACTAAAATAAGTTGGGCAAATCAGAGACTTTCTCATTTCATCCTTATGAAAGGAATGGTGTGGCAAAGCAAAAAAAAAAAAAAAAAAAAAAAGAAAAAGAGTCTTCAAACACTTTTAATTTTCAAAAAGTAAAAAGGGCCCTGTATGGAAATGCTGTGTCTAAATGACCTGCAACAGTGCTGGTTCCTTGACACCTGAATGACCTGAATGGACACATGAATCCAAATCTAGATAAAATTCTTCAGCTAACAATTGATTATTGCATATAATTGGATTTTAACATCAAATATACATTTATGTATAATGGGTATAGTTTTGTGGATAAACCTCATAAGCCCAACAGGACAAGTATATTATTCAAGTCTTTTATTAGGTCATTTCTTATTTTTATCTAAAGTAGCTTCTGCTTAACTTTATTATACTTGCAAAATGTAAGTCTCATCCTTTTTTGTAGCCACCTCACAGAAGAGAGTGTTAATAAAGTGACAGTGTTGACATGCAGTTAGTGCTATGTGAGGAATTTATCATGGGAAAACTGTGGAGAAGGACAAGGGACCAGCTAACCAGTAAGACCTTGAACCGAACCCCATTCTCTGACGGTGAAGCTCCACTTGAGTGGAAAACATGGCCAGAGCATGGACACAGGCAGCTTGAAGGAGATACAGCTTGCTTTTCATGAAGACGAAAAAGGCTGCCTTTGTAAATGGGCTATCCCTTCCCCACATTTCAAGTCTTCTTCACACCATGACAGCTTGAAGAAGTAAAAGGAGAGAAGTGAAAACTGGCAAAACCAAGAGCAAATATGGAAGCTTGCAGCTTTGCTGGTTACAGTTTGCCAAAGCTGCAAACCCTTGAGCTCCTAAACGAAAGCGAGCCTCACCATGTAAAGGTTGCCACTCCACACCCAGCCCTCTCTACCAGCTCGTGGAGACACCTCTAGCCAAATGCTGCTTCTTCAGCCTCCACAGAGGCCGAAGGAGGAGTGGGGTGTGCTGCTCTTCCCCCAAGGAGTGGGCAGGATCTGTACAGGCAAGGGGTGGCAGCTCTCTCCCAAAAGCCATTGTTGTGGCAGCCCATCCTCTTCCCTGTCTCATCCTTGGGGGGGACGGGGAGGGCAACGTGGGCAGGTTGGCTCCTTCTTCCCATGAAGAACCTACTACCCATGGCACTGCTCCATCCTCCATGTGCTTCTGAGAAGCTTTTGAGACTGCAGCATTCCATCTTTTTTTGGAAGCTCAGTCATTTGCCTTTTTGTCAAACTTTCACTGCTTTTCCACGAGTTATTTTCCTGGCCGGCAGCATCAGAAAATCCCATTGTGTCACAGACTGGTTATCAGCCACCAAATGGGCCAGAGACTTGCTGAGAGAGAAAACACAAGTTATTGCTGTGGGTCAGGCATTTGCATATATTTTTCAGGTCAGGAGAAACAGAAAAGAAGACATGGCATAATTCAGGTGAACCAAGCAAACAGAGGAGAGATGCCTTAATAGCTTGCAATTAATTAGGCTACAAGACAGTAGGAGTGAATGCTGTTCTGAGCAATATTGTAACCAGCATCGGGACAGGGCTGAGTAAATAACATACTTTAAGAAACATGAGAAGACTGTGATCTTGAGATCCCTACTGGCACTGCTCATCTGTTGGTTTATTATAGGTGAGGGTTAAGGAGGTGGTGTCCAAACGTCATAGACAAGCATGGAAATTGTTTTAATGAGACCTGCTATGTGGAAACAATTCCCCTTTAAAAAGTTTGTTGTGGAAGCTGTGTTAGGGAGCAGCGTGATTATTGGCAGCAATATTGCCTGGGCCTGTGACAAATCTGTCAGCAACTTAAAATTAATACAGTCACCGGAGAGCACTTCTCATCTCTAGAGGCTGGCTTTAAAGAGCTCTCTGGTGAAAATTCTTTTTATTTATTTTTTCTTTTTTTCTTTCTCTCCTGTAACTGGGTTTGCCAATCCACTCTCTCCTCTTCACAGTGAGTAAATTCAAACACTGTGTGTTAGGAAAGAAGCAGCTGCTGGAAAGAGGGCCTGGAAAATGCCTCTTGGCTAATGGAGCTCCTCCAGCAGGTACAGCTGGTACAGCTATTGTGTATACTAATGCATCCCTGTCTGCTGTAGGAATAAAGTGGGAGAGAGACGTAACAAAAGCATGCTAAGATACATGATTTTCTAGAGGTGTAAATGAGCTTACAGGTGCCTTTTCATGCGGGACTGGATTATCTAAGGAATATGGTGTTGCGGTCCTTAGGACACATTTCTACATCCACTGGGTGCAAGCTCTTAGTGCAAGGTGAGAAACCTCTCCCGTCAGGCACAGAAACAAGGGTGGTGCTAACATATTGAATTATATTTATATCTGAGAATAAGACATCAAAACAAAACCTGTGGTTGGGAGGTTGCAGAGGCCCCGCACGGGGATGTTGTATTTAGTCCCTTTGTTGGACTAGAGGGAAAAGCTAACAGTGGTTTTTACATCTCTACAGGACAATACCTGTGCCTTTAGCATTTCTAGTCACTCAACTTCCAATTCAGTGACTCTACTGAGAAACTAAGAAAATGCTGCCATTGATATTTTAACATGCTGAAAAGCATCAAGAAATGAGGACACTAAGCTTGGGTCACCAACCTTGATAAGGCCGTACAGATAGTGTCTGACCTGGGAAAAAACGTACATACACTAGCTGGGCATATCAAATGAGGCTGAAAGCTGTTAAAAGGTCATGGTACTGTTCCTCCCTGTGAAACTAGAGAGCACTGATACCCTGCCCCTTCTCCTCCAGGGAGATTCTGTTCCTCATATCAGGTAAAAGGTTGGAACATTTTAAAATAAAGGGCAAGATTTTAGAATCTGGTTCAAGAAAAGAGAATCCTCTTTTGGCCTACCTAAATAATGGTTGGGGGCAGGGTTTGGGTTTTGTGTTGCACAGGAAGAAATAGTAGTAAGAGGAAATAAAAGAGGAAAACAGGGAAATAAACTTCATGATGGAAGTAGTGACCAATTTGTTTTCCCATGCAAAGATCTCAACTTGAATATACATTCCTACTAGCCTCCATATAGCTCTGCCTAAACAAAAGTAAACCATAGGAAGATTTGGGAAGGAAAAACATTTTCTACTGCTTATAATTTATTCATCTCAGCTCTTGTTTATGCAGTGCAATTCTAAAAAAAAAGATTTTGGAGTTGCTCTGAATACCTCTCTGAAAACACCAGCTGGATGCTCTGATGTGGTCATGAAGCAATTAGAACTTTTGGAACAGCTGTGAGGGAAAGTGAAAATAAAACAGAAAGCATATTGTGTCAGTGTGTTAATCCAAGGTATGCTCATAGCTGAAATACTGGGTCCAGTTCTGTTGATCTCATCTCAAAAGTGCAGTCTGAAACTAGAAAAGGGTGAGATATCAGCAAGGAGGGTTGTGGGAGGTGTGGAATACCTTCTGCCTAGAGAAGGTAAGATACTGGGGCTCTTACCTTGGGAAGGAGGCAAATGTAGGCATGTAATGTTAATGTATAAAACAGTGAAAGATGTGCAGAGAGCAAACAAGGAACAATTTTTCACTATTTCTCACACAGTGTGGCACAAAAGAGATTATAAAGTTGCAGATTAAAACAGCTTCAAAAGAAAGTGCCATTTTCACATATAAATAAATTGTAAGCTCACTGCTACAACCGGGATGCAACCTCTGGCTCAGGACGTCCCTAGGCATTTGCTTGAAACCAGAAGGATTTATTGGGGGAAGTATCTTGCTACATAATCTTTCTTTTTACCTGCTCCTGACCATTGCTGAAAGAGGAAACTGGTGTAAAAGCACCATTGGCACTATTCAATGAAACACTTCTCACCGGGGCCCTGCTTGGTCCAGGTCGTTTTTGGAAGAGCAAACGACTGAAGTAAGTTGGTTGGAGTTTCATGTTAGCAGTCTGAGAACAGCAGACAATTACAGGATCCACACAGATCCGTTAATTCAGCTCACAGATGCCATCTGTGCTGAGTACTCCCTCTTCTGTACCACTACAAAGTATGGGGACCCAATCCTTGCTCTTAGAAGACAGCACAATGTCTCTCGCTGCAGCTGCCCCTTACGGAGAAAGAAGAGAGGAAAAGGCATCTGGAGAGAGGAAAAGCCATCTAGAAAGCTGTTTTTCTGGTCCTGAGCACATATATACAGTGCCAACCAAAGGATGCGATAACACAAAGGATCCAGGAAGAGGAATCCAGAAAATAATCAGGTGGCTGCAGTGAAAGGTGCCTCAATCAAAGAGATGTGTGGTTTAGAAAACTCAGAAAAGAGTGGGAATCAGCTGTGCATGTACAGTGCTTTTATCCTAGTCATCATATCTCAATAAAAATCCTAGTTCCATACCTGTTTCTCAGGCTCCATTGTGATGGAGATCTCTGGCATTAATCTGAAGGGTTTGGGGGATATTTTCATAAAGCCAGCTGTGGTAGGCAAAAAAAATGAAATTGCAATATTCAACTTGAAACACTCAGACTGTTTGATTAAGAAAACAAACATCAAAACCCCAGATCCTGTAGCAATTTATTCTTTCCTTTTCAAATAATTTTAGAGAGTTATAAGTGAAAGATAGAAAAAGAACCCCACATGCAGGGAAGACGTCAACAAGAGGTGTAGCACAGAGTGATGGGAACTACTATGTACACTCCCTGTTAATTCCCTACATGAGTGTGTAATCTGGACCTTGATTGAAAACTAAACTGACACTACAGCTAAATTCTCCTTTAGGAACAAAGAACAAGTCTGGATTTAACAGTGCTGAAAATGCCTGAACTGAAATTTTCACCACTTTTCATCTACTTTTATGAAAATGGAAACTTCTTGACATTTAAACTGAAGTTTAAATGATACTGTGATCCTTCTTGACCCAGAAACAGCCAGGAATCAAGTGGCCTCCTAAAGGGTCCAGTCTAAAGCCCCTAGGAAATCTGGTGTCAGTCACGGCCAAAATTCCAGGTTTGTCCCATTTTAAAATAGGACAGGAATAAAAGTCACCTGTGCAGCTCCTTACAGACCATAGTTCATTTCTGAAAAATAATTGAAATACTTTGCCTTTGATGTTTCTCACCATTTATTTGACGAGTTCTCCCAATGCATTTGTGGTTGACTGCAGTGGTTGCACCACACTGTTGCCCAACCCAGGAGTGAGACCATTGCATACCCTGCTTCACTCCATCTCTTCCCTTTTATTTCACTCTGCCTGGGCTATTTCCAAGTGTTTTCTACTGGGATTTCTGTCCCTAAAGCTGGATCCACCTCCCTTGGATTCTCTCCCTGGCTGCCTTGTGCAGTGGCTGGCATCAGATCCCAAAGCAGAGAGCCTCTCTCTCCCGTAGACTCGGTCTGTACCTTGGCTGACCTGGTGGTGCTTGCCGTGGTAGACCCTTGGCCCCTGTCCTGCCATGCATGCCGCAGCCCCTCTCTGGCTGTGCTTTTGCTTGCATGGAAACCAGGATACAGGAGGAGGAGGAAGGAAAAAGAACCGGTGCAAGTTTGTTTTTACCCCTTGTACCAACTGTTTCTTGGCTGTGGTGCTGCAGGCACGGTCACGGTGGCTACAAAGTGGGCACCCAGGGGCCCCAGAGGAGAGAGCTGCCTCACTGCGATGCTGGGCAAGCAGAGTGCAGTCGAGTCTGATGAGAAGGGGACTAAGTGGAAAGGAAGGGAAACTCTTACCGATGATGCTGGGAGCAGCAGGGCAAAGAGATGAGGGCTAGAAAGCAGATGTGGGAGGGGATCTGAAGTTCAGGCAAGGAACTAGATGGAGAAGGAGAAGAGATGACCATAAGAGAGCTAACCCAGGTGCTGGGGTAGGGAGAGAACTCAGTCTGAGCAGAGGGATGGGCACAAAGAAACAATGGGAGAATGAAACTGGACCCATGTGATCTCACACGCACAGTCTCACGCGGATAGATTATTAACACATATTTTGGAAATTAAGGACTTTTCCTGGTATGACTTGTGTTGGTGGCACCTCTGGAGCTCGGTATTTTTGCAGGGCTGCAGCATGAGGAAAATATTAGCCCAAGTATGCATCTGTAATCCTATGTTATACATGTGTAACATTGTCAGTGGCCCAGTGCCAGCATGACTGTTGATTATATGTGTCCAGCATGTTGTGTAGAGACACCACTGTAAGCTACCCAGGGCATGGGAAGCAGGTTAGCCATGTTAGTGCTACCTGTCTCGGCTAATGAGCCTTGCTGAGAAAGCACATGCCCTAATAAATACAATAAGCGGTAAGCTTATGCTGTGTAGACAAATCTCCAGACCAGAAGCAGACTCACGTATGATTTCCCTTGGCGATGTTGGGGCAGAGATGAATAGATACTTTGGGGATTTACAAATGGCTGACAGCTAATTGGGATTTTCCATAGATTTGGGAGTTAGAGATCTGTTGCACTGGGAGAGGAGGACAGAGGCATTTGGAGCTTTGTTAGTACAATTTGTAACCATGTTAAAAATGAACCCAAAGTGACCACCTTAAATATGCTTCACACTCTTCAGAATCCCTCCCTGGACAGTGGGAGGGGGAAGCCTTCCTTTTGGTTTGCTCTTCTTTCTTTCCACTCATTCTCCATTTATCTGTGCTATAGTAAATGGTGTTACTGCACTCAGCTCTCCGCTTTCAATGGTTTGGGTTGGTGTGGGTTCTGTAGAGAGACTTAAATGCATTATTACATTGAATATATTTGCACACCAGCATTTTGGTTGGGGACCAGACATTTTCAGGGCTGTAAATTTTGGAAAAGTAGAGGTTGTGAGTTTAGATACAATCTTCAGAATCATTCAGTGGTCTCAGTGACTTCAGGATCTACCAAAACTGGGTATACAAACTCTCCAAGTCCCAAACCAAGAAGCTATTAAATGTGTGTTGCTATCAAGTATATTGTTTATTCTCTTTATTTGGATTTGCTATCAAGTATATTGTTTATTCTCTTTATTTGGATTTGCTATCAAGGGGCATCACTGTTATGTTTGTAATGATGTAATGATATGTAATGTCAAAAGTGCATTTAGTTATGTGTTTAATAACTCTGAAGCCATGGCTATTAAAAATTATATTTTCTTACTTATCAAAAAAAAGACAGCAAAAATTTTTAGTACTTTAATCTTATTTTGGATTGTTTCTTAACAGTTTAGTTTTTTCCTGAATTTAACAATATTATTTTTATTTCAGACTGAAAGATTCCAGTTTAATGATTGAAGATCAATCCTACAAGATGAGTCCCAAAGCAAAGAGAGCAAAACAGAATTTCATATCTGAGGACAAAGAGAATGAAGCCATAGACTACTCAGTGCCCATATTCACAGGACGGTATGTTCATTTTGCTTTTGTTTGGTATCTTATTTCTGACATTTTATTAACAAATTATAAAATAACAAATCTGCTAATCATTGTTTACACTCATGGGTCTCAACGTGGTTGTTTGCACTTCACATGAGTGACAAAAAGACAAAGAGAAGTCAACTGACTGGCAGAAAATCAGACATTGAGCATCCAGAGCCAGGACAAATGAACTTAGGTGTCTGGACTTTGTTTTGAACACGTCGCCAGGGCCACTTTCTATGAAATCAAGATATAATTATAACCCTGTTTATTGGGAACCAGACAGACATGTTGTTCACATTATTTATCTTATTCTTTTTGTTTGAAGACTTGTTCTGTAATTCAATGTCTCATACCAAGCATTAAACATAGAAACAATGAAATGATGTGCTAATGTTTTATCCTGGCACAGGGAAAACCTGGAATGAAACCAAATACTTTCTCAAATCATCATAATGATTCACACTGATCTCACGTGTTGGTGGCATTTATTGCATGGTTACTACTGATGTAATGTGTCTTACTGCAGCAGTGTCCTCAGTAAAGCTGAATGTGAACTTTATGTGGAAGCCAGAACCAACATGAGCAAGGAGGCTCACCTGCCCTTTTTGGTGTATGGCACACTGATTTTATTAGGAGTCTCTGACAATTCGAACACAGTCACTTGCTCAGATTAATACATACTGGGGTGTGCCATGGAAAACTGATTCTTGATTGGAGACCAGGAGAAAAATTTCTTGCCCACCTGCAGTTGAACAGAAACCTTCCTTCAACTTATCTCTCTTCTGCAGTACTGCTTTTTTTTCATGGGACACTTCCGAGCTGTTTCTGGGAGCCAGTGCTTTTCTGTCTACTCCTTAATTAGCACCTAATGTCACTTCTTTGTGACTTCTTTGTGTCCAAACTTGTGCTTTCATGTGAAACTGACTTCCATCTTGTCAGTGGGAGATGTTATTACTTTGGCCTTTTGAGTGTTTGTGATGCTTTAGTGATGAGACCAGCAGTTTTGAGTTTTATTAATTCCTTCCCACTATCCTGGAGCAATTTTTTCTCACCCCTTGTACATTTCTCTGTAAGATTCACTGCTCTTTGATCCAACTGACATTCAGAAGCACACACTGTTGCATTTTTAAATCATTTCTTTAGAGTCTCAGCTATGTCTTCTGTGACAGAAATACATAAATATGTCTCACACAAAACTTGTGGTAGGTAACACATTTTCAAGGCTTCTCACTACCTTTGCACTTCACCCTGTGTTTCTGCTTATATAGCAGTAGATTTGCAGTTTACCATCATCAGTCTCCTGTGCCCTCAAACACAAATCTCTTCCCTTTTCACTGTGTCTAAGTCTACAAAAGTAAAATTTATAGTGTCTGTGCAATACTTTGGGATTCTACATTAAAAGACACTATTGGATTCTTAAAAATCATTGTTATGATTATTCTTCTTACTGTTGTTGGTATCAATCTTATATTTTGCACATGGCAACTCAGGAAGTTGTGTGTGCTTTTGTACCACTGAAATGACCCAAATAATTTTTTTTAGTTAGTTAAAAAATAAGAAAAGCACATATGATGATTGTTAGGGTGCCCAACTCAACATGGCATGAAATGGTTGGGGTATCTGGTTCAGGCTTTTTTTCTGTTGGCATCATGTTCATGACCACATGCCAAGACTGCGGAAGTTTCATGCCACGTTCCTGTCAGATATTTATTTTTGTTTGGAAGATAACAGCTGAAGCCCATTGAACCATGTGCATGTTATGTGTCACTCCCAAATTCCCCTGTGAAACTGATGTGTTGTTTCCCACGGGCAGATAGCTTTTACAAGGAAAAGTTATTTATAAAGGTCAGCTCTCTGTGGGTTCATCAGAGCTGTTGCCCATACTGCTGGATGACCTTCAGTGCCGTGTCACCGTTTACATTATTTGGTTCTGTATTTCAGAGCCCTCAGGTTCTGCTGTAAAAAAGCTCAGATTATTCACTTCACAACTGTTCTTCTTAAACACCTTGCCAAATCCTTGCAAGATAAAATTAAGGACAGCCAGCCACTATTCTAGACAATAAAACACAGCTTGATTTAATATCATAGGTGCTAAAGATACTGGATGTGGCTCAGGGAACTATTTGCGACCACTAATAAGCCTATTCCAAAGGACTGCAGATGGCAGGTACCCTTTAGATAATATTTTGGTGTGCCATTTGGGGTTTGATCCTGTTGTTTCTGTTTGAAAACTGTTTTCTACTGAAACCCCTGAGACTTGGCTGCAAAATCCATTCTTAAATGGCACTGTGTGCTGTTTCTGATGCATTCATCATTTCAGGAAACATGTTTCTCTTTGATCTGGGAAGATTATAACAGGAAGAAATGATTAGCAAATCTAAATATTTAACACTGTTGATCAGAAGCATCTAGGGACCACTACTGCAGATGACTAGGCTGAGTCCTATATTAGTCTGAGGATATTCATGAGCTCCCAGAAGATGCTTTATGCCTTGAGGAGCGGGTCCATACTGTGAAGCTGCTGAGATCTTAACTACTGTAATTAAGGAGGAAATAATGGCAGTTTGCCTTTGAAGAAAAATGCCACTGATTCATTTAAACTGAATGTAGATAGCTAAATTCATATTCATTAAACTGAGTTTTACAAATTGTCCTTAGAAATCTCTGCCATATCTCTGAAGCTTCAGATGGTATTTGTGGGGGGAGCTGATGTGCCTAGGTGAAGGGAATCAGTCATCCCACTAATACTTTTAAGGATCATCCTGTTAAAGCAGCCTGAAACACAGAAAGTTCAAGGCAGAGATTGAACACGAGGGAGGTCAAAGCTCTATGCTGTTAAGTAAGTTTTTCAGTCTTTTGAGTGGTTTTTATGTGTAATTAAGTTTACAGCATTTTTCACTGCTTGGCTGTCTTTCATCCCACCAAACTGACTTCATAGCCCAAAAACAAGGGGCTGGACAGTTAAGTGTGGGCTTGAATCCGAATTTTCTTGAGTGTTGAGATGTGCTATCAAATGCATAATATTAGCAATCTCAAAGAAAACAGGAAAAAATCATTCTTCCAAATATTTTTGCTTTGTAGCAGTAGTAAGCGTTTTATGATAAAATAGTGAGTCTGTGCTTGAGTGCATTCTGGAAATAAAGAGAGGCTGCTTTCTCTATGGTGCTTGCACGATGGCTCTTAATGAGAACTTAAACAGAACCTCTTTTTATTGTGCCATGTAATGTTACCCTAAAGTAACTAAACTCAGCAGAAGGGCATTAGTGCTTCTCCTTAAGTCAAGGAACTCTCATTGTCTATGCACTACTATAGCAGTTACAGTGTCCTGACAGTGCCAAAACAATATGGCTGCAATTTTGCTTCCACACGTGCATATGGAAACTGGAGTGGACCCACTGAGAGTAATTGTTCTTTGCATCTCACCTCTGTGGGATGCCTGAGGAGGATGCTTCAAGAAAAACCTTAATGATCTTATTGAAAACATTTGCGAGGACAGTTACCCTACAAACATTACAGGATTGAGCTTTCTGTGAACAAAGGGAAATTTTTTTGGTACACAGTAATGTGGTTTTTTGTATAAATCACAAACAAGGACATTGTTACACAGCTACAACTATCTCCTGCCCCCTTGTTAGTGTTGTTAAGAATGCTGCAGCCATAGGTCAGTAACTGCAGATCTACCGGTATGCCTTACGCTAGTCTCTATAGTGATGGAGGTATAAAACCACAGCAGAATAATGGTTAAACTCAAAATGTGTTTGGCATAGTTATACAGAGAGGCACTGAAAATGCCCATGACCTTAGGCCGTGAAATATTCAGTAATTCTGCAGTACCCTTCCATGTTTCTGCTTTAAATAAATACATATGAGACTGCAATAGCAGAAATACATTATGAAAGACTATTGGCCACTGTAGCTGGCTAATTTAATAGAAAGTATAACCGGAATATGTTCTCAGCTTTTTCCAATGGGATTCTGCTTTTTAAAAATTCTTTCAGGGAAGTGAGTATCAGTGGGATCACAGACACAGAAGAAGAAAGAATTAAAGAAAGTGCTGCGTATGTGGCCCAGAGGAACCTTTTTGCCACAGGTGAAGGAGTTAGCGTCAGCAAGGTGGCCAAGTCGACTTCTGAAGAGGAACATCATGAAAAAAAATCACGGAAAGTAGCAATCCGGGAGTCTGCTGAACGTATGGCCCTGAAGAAAACGGTAAAAGAGTAGAAACGAGCACTTGGCCTGTAAACAGCGTGGGTCTTTTTTGTTTGGTGTTTGTAACGTGCCTATCACAACAGGGCCCTGATTTGCACCATGGGCAAACACAATAATGATAGTGAAAAGCAAAGTATTTTCAATGTAAGTCTATTCAAGGACTTAATGTTTTGTTATCTTGGTGTCAGATGGTTAAAAACAGACGGTCAGTGTCTGAGGTAGGCACCAGGAATGCCTCTGTTGTGATGGGAGAGAGGGAGGAAGAACAGGGCCAGAGAACACTCTTTGGTCATGCCAACACTTAGTTAAATGGCACAGCAGCCTTCACCTGAATGATGAGGCAGTTGCTGTCAGAGAAGAAAGGTGCCAATATATGTATCTTGCCAGTACAGAGGTGATGTGTATGATGATTTTTATGGCCTGGGAACAAGCTTGTCCTAAGTGTTTACCCCAGAGTTTTAATCACAGGTTGTAAATTAGGGAGAGGATTGCCAAAGACATCTGGAACTGAATTGCTAATTGTAGGTAGCTTTGATATTATTGTGCAACTTCTTAAAATTAGTAATCAGAGGATAGTTACAAATATGTTATGACCAGGCTGGAAAAATATATCAACTGCAAATATGTTTAATTTAGCAAGTATATTAATGTGTTGAGTAGAAGAATGGGTGATATGCTTATAAAATATCCTCATGGCATGAGGCTGGAAAGGGTGTACACACTTTGAAGGACAAGGTAAAAATTCAAAATAATCTCAAAAATTGAGAAACAGTGAAGGTGAAATTTGATAACAACCAACAAAAATTACTATACACAGAAGGAAAAGAATAAGTAAACAAGAAATGCCTGGTTAGCCAGAAGTACAGGAGGATCTAGGAGTTATAACAGGTCACAAATTTAATGTCAGTCAATTTAATGTCAGCCATTGTTGTATAAAAACAAATGCCATTCTAGAGTGTGTTAACAAAAGTATTGTCATTAACACTCATAAGGTAGTTATTTAATTGTGTTGGAGACTGTTGGACCTCTGATAACAAGTAGTTAGTTACTGTTTTATGAATGTTGGGGACAAGTAGAACCTGTACAGAGCTGAGAAACAACAATTGTAAGGAAAATTGGTATTATGCAGTTTATAAAAAACTAAGAGGATTATGAAAGCTGCCTTCTATTAATAACCTTAATACGGGGAACAGTAATTCTCCATATATGTGAAAGTTATGGTGGAAAAGAAATAGTTTAATTTGCAGAAAGCAAGATTTATAGTACATTAGGAATTTTTTCCAGCTCTGTGTATAGCCAAACAGTTGAAATAGTTACCCTGGGAGGATGATAGGTCCCGTCAGCAGGAAAGGTTTGAGAGCAGTCTGTCAGAGATGACCTAAACATACACCATTTTACATTAAAGCAAAAGGACATAAGTAATCTGATTTTCAGACCTGTTTCCCCTTTCACTCTGTATTTAAAAAATAATTAAATGTGGAAAGTTATTTTACTTAGAATAGGGGAAAAATAAAATAAATTCTAGCTATTTTGGAAGGAGAACTTCTTGAAGATGAAAACTTTGTTTTCTGTGTCCAGGTGAGATAAATACATTAAGTATGTCTACATGATTTTTAAATAAAAATTGCATATTTTTTACTGCTCTTAAAAAAATATATATGTTTTTAACATATTAGTTTGCACTTACAACTGCTGGAGTTCATTATCAAATGTTTCTCTTCCAGCTAGAAGAGACTCAGGCATTCCACAAAAAGATGAATCAAGATAAACTTTTACATGCTCCTGAGTTTGTTATTGAGCCTCGTTCTCACACTATCTGGGAAAAGCAAAACGTCAAATTTCATTGTTCTGTGGCTGGCTGGCCAGCACCCCGTGTTACGTGGTAAGTTTGTATCTCTATCACTGAAAGTCACCACATAACCAATATCTGAGGTCATCTCAGTGAATGTGGTATTTTTTCAGGAAAGATATAAGTTCATTAAAAAAAAAGCAGGTACAGAGGCCTATCAAACACCTTTCAAGTCACCTTGTACAAAAATAAAGCAAAATATTAAAAGGCAAAATAATACTTTGTGTAACAACAACATCCATACATCGATTTTTTTTTTCATAGACACATCCAATATATTCTTTCTGTCTGCTGATGAAGGAAAAACAGCAGTTTAATTTATTGTCAGTGCTATTTTTAAAATAATGTTTTCCAAATACTTCTGTTTAGTCTACAAATGCCACTAATGCTCCTGAAGCATTAAGGCATGTTTTGGTTAAGAACTAGTTTCTTGGCTGCTGAGCAGTTGTAGTACTGAATCTCCATGAAACTGAAAACCCATGATGCAGGGTGTTCACAGCAGACACATTATAATTATTTGAAGTCAAAGACTGCAGATAGATCCAGGACTATCCAAATCTTCTGAAAGCTTTGGAGTCTATTGGAAACATTCTATTTACTTGAACGCTCTTTGGTCTAAATCTTTACTGTAAGAACTCCAAAATATACTCTTAGTCATAGCTGAAGATTTAATTTGGCTCTTGGGTTAAAGTTTGCCCCAACTGGAATTGAATTTAGCTTAATTAACAGTGACTTGTGAAGCTTTACTGTCTCACTGTCTATTAAGCTGACCTTTCTTGCCTGTTTCATGCTACACAAATACAATCTGTGGTTAAGATAATAGGTAATAACTTTTTTTCTAACATAAAGTCAGACTTGATGCTTATTATTTAATTTAAAAGATTCTTCTAGAATGTGTATATAAACTGTATGTATGTGTTTATAAAATGAACAAAGGATAAGCCTGTGTTCAGCATTAAGCATTAATTAGGAAGAAGTCCTATTGGGATTTTATTTGTGGAGAAGCAGAAAACATCTACTATATCATGATGTTAAGTAATACTCATATTTTGCAATTTAGTACTTGAACTTCTTAATGGATTCTGTGTTTATTTAGGTCTTAAAAAACTAATTTCAGGGCTTGATAAAAAGTAGTCCTAAGAGGTACATTAATAGGCCAGAGCTGATGCCTATGAAATCCCTTGGTCTCTCTCCTTAGACAGTGACAACTGACAGCCAGGCTCTGCATGGACACATTTTTCCCGTCGAGTAAGGGTTGTGAGTGCCCTGTTCTGACATTCCTCCTGGAGGGGATTCCAGATAAACCCTTCGGGTCTGGTCTCGGCTGAACATAAGGAATGGTCAGTTACTCTCATGGCTGTAATCCAGCTCTGTAACCTGAATCCTAACCAAGAACACAAGCACTGGGCCATTTTCACTTTGGTTGAGATTCATCTTATCCCCCAAACCCGACGTGGTTAAACCAAGCCTTCAGCTGTCTGCCTTTGCTCTCACTGTGAACCAGCCTTTCATCTAAGTGCAAAATGTGGATGGTGGAAATAAATACATGGTTTTACCATATATCTGAATTCCAAAGGGATTTCAGTCCGCCACGGGTTACTAATGGAAAAAAAAAAGAGTTCACAACCATTTCAGCAGGTGTCTTTGCTTTGAGATGCAGAACAGTGCTGACCTGGATCTGTCAGCTCCCATTCAGCATTTCTAATGAAATGTCAGTCGTGTATTCCAAATAGTCATTCTTTGTATGAGCAATGGAGACCTTTTCATGCTGTGCATGAAAAATTATAAAGCTCCATGAACTTTCTCTAAAGAAAACCTTACTGTGTGATGCAGCTGTTCTGACTCCCTTGGAAAAAGCATATGGAAAACCCAGGACATTTGAAACCAGTAGCAGAAAGCATAAACTATCAGTGCATAATGACAGTGGGAGGTTGCAGTCCAACATTAGCTAATGACTCGGCTGTTCTGGAATTTGCGTTTCCAGAAATAACAAATGGTCATTCTAACATGAGCCCTATTCTTTCCATAGATGAATATCAATAAGCCAAAATTGAATCAATTATTTTTTACTAACCTGATAATGAAGACAAGAGACGTGAAAGTCTTCTCGCTGCTGCTTGACTCAGCTTGTTTCTGCATTCAGTAGCACCACATGACATGCATGTCACTTCCCTGAAAACAGGATCCAAGGGTCACCTGACCCTTTGGAGAAAAGTTAAAGAAATTACAGAGTCAAGTCCCCTCTGACAGGATTTCTTATTTCCTGGAAAATATTAGGAACCAAAGGCATTATTCTGTTTTCTAAACTATTTAACCCACTACATGGAATATAAAGATGCCCATATGTTCCTCGGCGTACCCCCCTCAGCCTGGGGGGTACCATTGCACAGATGAGGTGAAGAGCAGTGGTGAATGGACTTACTCTTAGTGGACCCATGTATTATTCTTTGCTGTAAGTCAGGATAATGCAGTAGGAGACCTGTAATGAGGTCAGGTATCTCTGCAACTGTTTGAAGTCTGGAATACAGGGTATTGCCCTGCATTGAGTCTCTTTTCATAGACATCTTGCTGAGAGGAAGATCAGGATGAAAAGCATTAGGGTTTATGATCCTTGCTCACTTCGGCACTTGGAAAAATCCCAGTGTATTACTCTGCCCAAATATTTTTAGCCAGCGAAATATTCTTTATTCCACAACACTGAAATTGTTGAAAGGCAATTTTCAGATTTATTGCGGATACAGCTTCATCTTGAGAAATATTAAACTAACAATATTCTTGGTAAAAATCAAATAGCTTATTACTGACTTGTTTGATTAAATGGGGCATGACACTGACAGCAGAGCAGTTCCCTTTCCTGGTTGAAAATCATGAGAACTGACCTTTAAAATCTGAAATGAAGAAACAAAGGTCTTTGGCTGGATATCTGTTATGAGTTATGAAGAGAAAGGTTTATTTAAGCTACATCAAAGTAAGAGATGAAGATACTTTTATCTATCATCATTTATATTTCCACTTCCCTTATACACGCAACTTACAGTGCACAGGGAAAGCTATGCTAAAGGAGGACATTATCTTAGGGAACACTTTCTTTATAGACCTCGTATCAATCCCAAAGGTACTGAACACAATTCAGTGTTTATTTTTATTAGACTCATATCGCCAGTTTGTTCCATATTAATAGTGTTCAGTTAAGACAGGATTCACTTGAACATTTACTTGGTTACACCATGCATTTTCCAGAATGAGTGGCTTTTAACGCAACTGTTGGTGAGGAAGAATCTACCATGAACCATTGAACTCTCCCTCCATGAGTCTGAAGCTGCTTATATAAATTCTGAAGTTAGCAGTGCCAGCTCACTACTGAGCAGTACCGGTCCATTCCTTCAAATTACTTACTGAGAATTTTGAGCAGTAAACTTTTCCTACCTGAAGATGTACCTGGACCAGAAAACACTGATGGTGTATACTTGTAAAAGCAGAGACGTTTTTGGTAGTACAGGTTTTGCCAGATCCCTTGCTGCAATGCACTTTACCATCAATTTTTTTCATACCAGTCTAACCCTATTCGCATTGGGGCTTCTGCCAACTTAGCTATGCAAGTAATAAAAAAAAGTTAATTTTCTGCTGGAAATTTTTTGTGAATATGCAGTTTTTAAAAGTAGATGAAATATGCAAACCAGACAAAGTGTGTCCAATACTTAGTAGGTAAAGATGCTACAGAATTTTCATTGTTTGCAATTCACAAAACTCCGAGATGTTGCTCATGCGGCTCTTTGATTCCTTTACAAGCAGTAACCTGAAATTCATGGTAATATAAGTTGGTTTTCACCCTGTTCAATACTATTTTCTCCTTTTAATTAGAAAATAAAATTTACCTGGGGCAGGTCAAAAAGAAAGACTTAAGATTAAGATTAAGATTAAGATCCCCGCCTGGATGCAGTCCTGAGTAGCATTCTCTAAGCAATCCTGCTTCAGCAGGGGAGTTGGACTAGATGATCTAAACGGTCCCTTCCAACTCTAAAAAAATTCAGTGAAATTCAGTGAAATTGTCTTAATAATGTATTTCCAGGAAATTAGACTACAGTTTA
Source organism: Limosa lapponica baueri (assembly GCA_002844005.1). Taxonomy (NCBI): domain Eukaryota; kingdom Metazoa; phylum Chordata; class Aves; order Charadriiformes; family Scolopacidae; genus Limosa; species Limosa lapponica. The sequence goes on from KZ505723.1 coordinate 42,815, forward strand.
TCTAGGAGAAACAAGCAGAAACTGGTGTTCTTTCTCAAACACCAAGCATGTGACCTTTTAAAGTATATAATTATACACTTCCATTTGTGACATACTGTTTCTGTTCTTTTCCATAGGTACAAAAACAACGTGCCTATCAATGTACAGACTCACCCTGGCAAGTATATCATCGAAAGTCGATATGGGCTGCACTCACTGGAGATTACCACGTAAGGGAATACGAGATAATTTAACAAACAGCTTAAACTGAAATGTTGCTATAGATTGAGACCTGCAAAATGTGAACATGTCTCTTGGGGACATAAGCCATATCAATTTTGTACAGCTGAGATGAATGCTGTCTACTCGATGTTGAAGCAGTTCTGGTTTTCCTCAGTACAGGATATGCAATATACCTGCATAATTTATCTGGATTATTGTTCTATTTATGGCTGAGTCAGAAACATGTGGGACATTTGTGATTACTTTTTCCATTTGTCTGCTGCATGAGTACAGTTAAACATGAGAAAAATCTAATTTAGGGTAAAAATATGTGAGTTAACTGTTTTTCAAATATAGCAAAGTTCCTGGTTCTTACTGAAATAAGAAACAGTAATGATATGTCCTCACTTACACACAAGAAAGATCTTTAAAAGTACTCATCCTCCAAATGGGAAATTTTTGCAGTCACTTTACATTAAAAAACATTGAAAACATGAGATCTAATCACCTAATTTGACAATCAGCAACAATTTAGGTTTCACAATTTAGATACTTGTAAGTGCCCTTTGAAAATATTTAATGATATCTACCATTTCTACACCTTCCACATTATGCATCTCCCCATAGGAGACAGTAAATTAGAGATAACTTAGAGATAACTTAGACAAATATTTTCAGACAGTTTTTCCTACTTCCATTGTATTCTTAATTTCAAATCTGCAAGTGATATTTGAAAACAGACGTGTGTGTATTTCAAACATTGGGGTTTTAACATTGAGAACAACAATGTTTTTCTCATCAGTCCAGTGTCAATCAGTCCAGTGTCCAGTGTGTCTGTCTCCCAAGCTTTTTCTTGTTCACAGATTTTACGCCGTTTTCTGACGTTTGGGGTTTTTTTGTGATCTAAACCATAGGAGAGTGTATGCCAAGGAGTAAAGGGGTGCCATGCCTAATAATTTCTATCATTTTAGATGTGATTTTGATGACACTGCTCAGTATCGGGCCTCTGCTATGAATGTAAAAGGAGAAATTTCAGCTTATGCTTCCCTTGTGGTAAAGAGTAAGTTTGCAAAGTATTTCCTTTTGTGTTTTTTTGGTTTTGTTTTTGTTTTTTTTAAGATGCACATTAACAATTTCATTTTTGTGACTCAGAGAGCCTTTATCTCTTGGTGATAATGACTGGAGTTGCTCTTTTTCTGTCTAGGGTACAAAGGAGACATTGATGCAAGTCTTTTGCATGCCGGAACTGTTTCCATGCCTCTGGGCTGTAAGTTGCAATATTATGTTTGTTTGACACATCCGTTTACAGTTGTGACATCATGACAAATGACTAGGCAGAATATTTTGTAGCATTATGTAAAAAGGAATCAGATCTGATTTACAAAGGCACTGAGCTCTACAATTTCAGGTGATGTTAGCTTCACCCATAGGGGAAAATGGCATTGCCTTCTGGATCTCTGGATATTTACTTATATAAGAAACATCCTTTTAATATTGCCCTTGGCTGTGGAATAAAATCTGTCATGGAGCGAAACACTTCATCTCTTGCAAAACATGGTCTGGAAAAAACCTAGGGGGTGCATGTGCGTAAGTAGAGTAGTTGACTTAATCGTTCTTGTGTGCATGCTATGTGATTCCATGCATTGCGAAAATGCATAGAAAAGATCAAATAGCCAGAATCCAGTTTGAATATCTTGGATATATCAAGGTCAAAATTGTAGTTTGTTTTTCCCAGAACCCTCACATTTTGAAGTGATTTACAGTATTGCATAGGTAATGCCATGATGAGACAATCCACCCACACATGCAATGTGTGTGAAGTAGCCCAGGGCTGCAGTGCATGGAAGGACAGCTGAGACTTATAGACATTTATTTTATTGTAGCAGCACAAATAGAATGAGGCATATGCTGAAAAAGCATACCAGATGTCATCTATATAGCGAAGCTGTGAAATAATAGAAACAAGATTATGCACCACATTACAAAATGCAAGGCCACGAGTTTCTAATATAATTTGGGATTTATCACTTGGTAATGGGGAAGGAAGATGATGACCTGCATATATTCATTGATCACGGGAAGACTGTGAGCTACCAGTGTAGGGCAGTTGTGGAAAATGAAACTGTGACCCTAGGTTTTGTCTGCTGAACTGTTTTCAAAAGAAATATGGAAGCCCTTGTGCCATTACGTGCAGCACAAGTGTAAGGCACTTAGGATATTCTGTCTGGAATACTGCGTAACTCGGGTCACACATCAGAATAGATAAATTCAGAAGCCAGTACAGAAATAGGCTACTTGAATGCCTGGGTAGCTCATTTTGTATTAAGTGCCCCCTTTACCCCCAAGGCTTATTTAGCTTATAAAAATGAAGGTTGAGTGGACACATGACTGCCCTGAGATGGAGCAAAAAGTTAAAACAGGGAAAGAAAAGAGCCATATAAGCTAAAGATCAGCTTGACCTTCTATTTATGATCATTAATCATAAAGAAAAGTCTGTTTAAGTTATAAAACAAACATTATGATAAAATGATAAAATGCTGGATCTGAAATTTTGGAAATTCTGGAATGAAATTCTGCAGGAGCCTCTCCCTGATAAAATGAACTAGCTGTAAGAACTAGAGTTATATGACTAAAGAAATAGTTGATTCTCTGTGATAGTAAAGCATTGCATTATTTGACACTGCAATTACCTCTGAATATGATGGCTGAATATATATTGTTTCTATTTATATATTAAACTTTACCTGAGCTTGTGTTCATAATCATTGGGTACTTTTACTTACTACTCTCACTACAAAAGGAAAGAAAAAGTAAACAGCCAGATTTTTTTCTCCTTCATCCAGTTGGTGTTAGCCCTCATGGCTATGCTTCCAGGTTTGAAATCAGCTTTGTCGACAAGTTTGATGTAGCCTTTGGGAGAGAAGGTGAGACAATGAGTCTGGGCTGCACAGTTGTCATCAATCCTGACATCAAGCGCTTCAAACCAGACATCGAATGGTACAGAAATGGTGAGAATGTTTGACAATAAGAAATATGAACTTCTTTCACGTAAATCTTTACATATTTCAACACAAGTGAATGTTATGATTTGGTCATCACTTTCTCAGATTTCTGAACAGTAATATCTTCTCTTTTTCAATTATTTTCTTTTTTTAAATTAGCATTTTGAAATGGTACCACAATTAGAAAACAGACAAAGCACACGAAAACATCTTCTAGGGATTTTTTCTTTCTTAAAAAAAAATTAAATTAGAAGCATTTCAATCAAAACCAACATCTATGTAGCCCATCTACATACCCTACATAGCTTTTACTATTTATTTATATGCTAAGACATTTCTTAAGTAGTTGCACAAATGTGTTGTGCAAGAGCTGATAAAAAGCTGTTGCTCTCTGAAGTTACAATTTGAAAATGAAGACAAAAATGGCATGAAAGCAGAATTAACTTTAATTTATGATTGTCTTCAAAGACTGAAATTTGCATAATAAGAATGGTCTCTCTTGTGTTTCCAATATATCTATTCTGTGTATTCAGACTCTATTCCTCAGTAGATCCAACTAGTTTTCATCACGACATTCTCTAATTTCTAGGTGTTCTTATTACGCCATCCAAATGGGTCCAGATGCATTGGAGTGGAGAGCGAGCTTCATTAACACTGACTCATGCAAACAAGGAAGATGAAGGTCTATACACTCTACGAGTGGTGATGGGAGACTACTATGAGGAGTACAGTGCTTATGTCTTTGTTCGAGGTAGGATATTGTGAACAACAGTCACTATAGAAATGAGGAAAATGCTGGCAAAATCAGTCTGAGCCATTTTAGGTCTTTTTCTTTCCAATAAAAAGAGAGTAATTCTTTTCTATTAATAGATTCTAACAACAAAGCTTCCAATTGTTATTTTTGGAAAAACTGAAGGCACACTTTAAGCTTTGTTGTCACATGCTAGAAGACTTCTAAACCACACTGGCATTCTGAGGAGGAAATTTAGGGTATTGATGTAACTTCACTACTCTTTCTCATTTTCAGGCTATGAAGAGTACTGAGCATAAGTCATAAAGAGGAAAAATCTACATAAAAACTTAAAAATGTATTTTTATAACCACCTCACTGCTAGCCAAACTGCACTGTTTTTTTAATCAAGTTTTGTGCACCATTTGAGGGGTTCTCTTTAATGCACAATTATAGAAACATAGAATTGTCTAGGTTGGAAGCGACCTTTCAGATCATCAAGTCCAACCATCAACCTAACACAATGCAGGAACAAATACACTGGAAGGGAAACACAAAAGTCTACACCTGGGGAAGTATAACGTTATGCACCAGTACAGACTTGCGGGCTGACTGGCTGGAAAGCCGCTTTTCAGAAAAGACTCTGAAGGTCCTGGTGGACACCAAGGTGAACATGAGACAGCAATGTGCCCTTGTAGCAAAGAAGGACAGTGCCATCCTGGACTGCATTAGGAAGAGCACTGCCAGGAGGTTGAGGAGTTGATCCTTCCCCTTGTTGAGTGCTGGTGAAACTCATGTGGAGTGCTGGGTCCAGTCCTGGGCTCCCCAGTACAAGACAGACATGGACTCATTAGAGTGAGTCTAGTGAAGGTGATTAAGGGCTTGGAGCATCTCTCATGTGAAGAAAGGCTGAGAGAGGTGGAGCTGCTCAGCCTGAAGAAGAGGAGGCGTAGGGGGAGTTTATCCACATGTATAAATACCTGATGGAGGGGAGTAAAGAAGACAGGCTCTTTTCAGTAGCACCCAGTGCCAGGACAAGAAGCAATGGACACTGATTAAAATACAGGAAAACTCATTTAAACATAAGAAACACTTTTTTTTTTACTGTAAGGATGGTTGAACACTGGAACAGGTTACCTAGACAGGCTGCAGAGTCTCCATTCTGAAAGATATCCTAAACCTGATTTGACACAATCCCGGGCAACCAGCTTTAGATGACCCTGCTTTGAGCCGGGGGTTGGATTAGGTGATCTCTGGAATTGTCTGCCAATCTTGACCCTTCTGTGATTCTCTAAAGTAAAGCAGCAAAGTGTAGAATTAAAATATAATTTCTCTGGGTGTTGTTTGCTATTCTAATAGAATTCCTTGAATTTCTATTAGAGACAGATTTCTTTAAAAGGAGCCATGGCTATCAGGTTGCATGGTGATTCTATATCTGTCCCAGCTGCTAAAAGCAGCTGAAGCATGAAATGCTAATTCAAAAGGCTCTGGAAATTCTTGGCTCTGAGACCATGCCCAGAATGGCACTGTGTTGCCAAGTCCAGAAGAGCTGTGTGAGATAACAGCCTGCTCAGAAAATATGACTGAAGCAGATGTTTTCATCACCTGAAGAAAGAGTCTACTGAAATGAGCATCTGGGACGAGGAGTAGGACTTGTCTTTCTTGCTGTGTTTTAAATTGTGCTGCCATATAAATAAATGATCACCCTCGTTCCTGTTACATCTTCTAGCAACACAGGTATGACCTGACTGTGAACCCACTACCCCTTTCACCAGAGTATCTTACTAGCCAATCAGTGTGTTTGCCAAATTCTAATTAGATTAATTATGTTCTACATTCCTACTTAAATGGTCCCCACAGTCTCAGTTGGCTAGTATATTCCTCCCTGCTCCTCCTAAATTGTAGGCATTTTGCTATAATTGTAGGCAAATTTGCTATAAATGGCTAGCTATAGTATTTAAGCACAAGTTTTTGTCTTTCTGTGTCACGTGTAGCAATCCCTGTGTATCGGTGGAGGCAAGTGATGCACTACTCAGGCTCCCAGTGTTAGCTCTTTAGACGGGCTTTGAGAGCCTGTGTGACTCTTCTGCCATGGCTACAGGTCAGCACTTGTCAGCAAGCCATCAGGGATGAAATTCTAGCCTCCCTGAGGCTGATCAGCAATCTTGGTTGCCCCAGCTATTTCTCAGACTGCCTTGGAAAGAAACTGTGGTGTCTCATGTTAGTCAAGCAGTAAATATGGGCAATTAAAACCTTTCGTATGGAGATCGCTGAAGACATATTGTTATTACTCTTAATGTTCTTATTATTTTGTTATGCTAACTGGATTGCTTACTCTGTATGTTATCATTTTTAAAAATGTATCGAGTTAGCTGTAATTAGAACCTGAGCTCAGTAACTTTGGCACAGCTTCAAAAGCTCCATGTGATGCTACTCTGCCTATAAGAGAAGACACACTGTAAGGTGTGGGGTTTTTTTCCTGAAGACTACTGTTTTACTTAATGAAGCATGTTAAATACTCTAATAAGGCATTTTTTTCTGAAAGCTAGAAGCATAAAAAATAGAGATTACTGTATATTGTAATACAAAATCCTGTAGTGCCTTGAAACATCAAACCTTTTTAAGAAATCTGGGTTTTAGATGGAATGTATGAATAATATCTATTATCAAAATATTTTTTTCTTCAGGTATATACATCTTTCTTATCTAAGTCAGGACTTCTTTTGAAGTAGCAGGCTTGAAAAATGCTACATGTAATTGTACAAATTGATGTTATTCTGCAGAGAAACGACCTCTCTTCTTGGAAAGTCTTTCATATGATCTTCCTGCAAAGGTTATTTTTCTCTACATGAAAATGACCCCATCTCACAAATCAGACTCTGTCTGTGTAAATAGTAAAATTCCCCTGTGCCCAGCACTGCGCTCTGTTTTTTAAAGCTTTAGATAAGATATGTCCAGAAGCTGATGCTGAAGTCAAGGCCCTTTGACACCAGCAGTACCAGATTTGTGATAAACACTTGAAAGGAACAATATACTCATCCTTATGAAAGTTGTATTCCACAATGATAATGAATGTGTAATATAATTAAACTTCAAAAGGTTTTGATACCTTTGCAGTTCATAGCTAACCAAAAACAAACAATGAAGGACTATGTGTGGAGATAAGATATTTAATTCAGTGTTATATATCCAATGGGTGAATACTTTTGATTGAGGTATTGCCTGGCTGCAAGGCAAGATATCAGCCTCTTCTCCTAAGCAGAATAGCAGGTAAATATATAGTCTGCCAGGTTTTTAGTTTAGCTATGTCTCTGGCAGCTACCTAACCAGAATGCATGTTACTAATTTTATTTAAAATGCCTAGGTGAATTACATTTACAGTATGCTGTAACATATCAAGCGTTTGTAAATGTGGCAAAGAGGAAACCAAAACCTAGAAAAACACTGGCAATATAAAAACAAATACTTTTTGAGGCCAGTAATGGAATTTCTTTTTTTGGCTCAGTAGGAACAGAGTTCTGTCCTTAAATATCAATAATTGTGAAAGAACTGTGGTTCACATTTGGAAATCCTCGTAGATGCTGATGCTGAAATCCCCGGAGCCCCTGGCGCACCACTGGATGTGCAGTGCTTAGATGCCAACAAAGATTATGTCATTGTCTCCTGGAAGCAGCCTGCTGTCGATGGAGGAAACGCCATCCTCGGATATTTCATTGACAGGTCAGTGAGCACGCTGGACTGGAGAATTTGTATTGCTGTTCATGCTAACTAAAAGCACACTGAAGAGCATGAGATAAAATGGTCATTGTTATTTTTATTCTTGTTCCCCGCCAGAAGAGAATGACTTTTTTTGTTTTAGATTGGCTAGGCCTGATCTAATTTTCATGGAAATAATTACATCCCACTTCATTTAACTACATACAAAGGATTCTGTGAGACACTGTGCAGCTCAGCCCTCGCTGCTTCCCATAAGGCTTGAGGGGCCTCGGGATTTTGCAGTTTGGTAGCTCATAAGATCATCAGGCAGCTGTGGCTCCTTCTGCCTCAGTGTTCTCCTGCCATGTTCCAAATAGTTAACATGTACCAGAAAGCAAAATATTATCTCAAAGGCAGTTGGACTTCTTTTATGTGCTGTTGTTTTCCAAGCTTCTAGATTCACAAGCTTCATGCAGATCACACTTACGTGTTTTTCTCTGCAACAATAAGAATTGGAAATAATTTTTGAAAATATGAACACTGATATGTCACACTGTGGCAGAACTCCAGAACCTCAGGATTCAAGAAATTCAGTCAGCATTTTAAGGCTTGCAATGAAGTTTTCAGAGCTTGTAATATTTGTTTGAATTTCAGTAATAGAATACATCATCAGTAATATGGAGTTCCCATGCGCTTATTCAGATGCATGTGAAAAAACCCCAAACACAGGGTATGTATATGTAAACCCACTATATTATGCCATGGTATATACATAAGTGATATATGTCTAAAAAGAGGACATTGCTTTGTGGAACAAATCTAACATCAGTACATCCAATTCAAATATAATTTTACTGGGTTGATAATTTATGAGTGTCAGTTGCTGCTGTAACTAGGTAGCGCTAGGTTAAAGAGCTAAGCTATAGCTCTTTAACATTCATTGAAAAATCCTAAAGAAAAGACAGAACTAGACTCTGAAAAATAATATCTCATTTTAAGACTAGGTTATTGAGGAATGTTAGCACCGCAAGTAACTGCAAGACAAATGGCATTTTGCTTTTTCTCTCATGTTCACCTCCTTTATTCTACATTTGCTCCTAAATTCAAAGCTGTGTTACTGCTCTCCTGTACTTGATCCCACTGAAGGTATTTAGGCACCCAAATATTCAGTCAGGGTAGCCCCTAACTGCCTCAGAGGGTGAGCAGATCACCCGAGGCAGCAGGACTGGTCTGTGCCAATGCTAGAGGCAAAGCTCGAGCATCCTTCACCCCAAGCAGAAACCAGAACCACAAAACCACCCAGAGTGAGATGGTAACAATTCCCAGAAAAGAGATGCTTGCATCTACCAAGAAATCTGGGCAGGCACCATAACATTCAGTTCAGCAGATATCTCACAGAAGTCTTTCCCAAACTGCTAGTTCATTGACCACCTTGCTGGATACTGGGAAGCCATCCCAGCAGGCTCCTCCTGGCTCCCTGAGCTGAAGTCGCCGTGGTCGCTTCCTGCTGCTGGTTATCTCTTCCTTCTGCCAGAAACCAGCCTCCTGCCAGGTGTGAGGCTCCGCAGTGGTGGGACCAGCACCACCCCACTGGGTCCTGTCATTGCAGTGGCTGCAGCCACCGCACCGCAGGCTCCCTTGGCAGCCCCAGTGGTGCTTGAAGCAGGGTCCAGCTGAGTGCCCGACTGTAACCCTGCTCACAGCCATCTGTGTGCTGGGCTGGTCACACAACTCACAACGGAGGTCTCCATGTCCCATGAAGCCCATCATTTTGCGGGATGTCCAGTGGAGCACTGTGCGTGAAAGATGAACTCATCGCCTTCTGGCAACTGCGAAAGATACACGTATTTCATGTCCCTTCAAGTATGCCAAAGCTGACACTCCCTGAGCATCCCGGAGCATACTTGGGAGGGTTTAGACAGTGAAGTGAGCTCTGCTCGTGCCCCTTCCTCAGTTCAGGAAAGAAGAGGTGCAGCTGCGAGGGATTTAGTGCATGCCCAGATGGTGCTTCAGCCCTGACCCCTTGGTGCAGCTGCTTTGATGTCATCCAGTATAAAACGACGCTGAGGAAACTGGTATGGACCAGCCAATGAACACGAACAGATGGTGAATTTGAAAAAGGGGGTGGGTGCCCTGAGTTTGCATTTTTCCCTTCCCAGCACTGCTCTTGCTGTTTGTATTTTTCAGGTGTGAGGTTGGCACCACCCACTGGACCCAGTGCAACGAGACTCCCGTGAAGTTTGCTCGTTTTCCTGTCACTGGTCTGATTGAAGGCCGTTCCTACATTTTCCGAGTCCGAGCTGTGAACAAAGCTGGTATTAGCCTCCCGTCCCGGGTGTCAGAGCCCGTGGCTGCTCTGGATCCTGCTGACAGAGCCAGGCTTAGAAGTAAGATGGGCTTTTTGCAAGTTGCCTAAAAGGTTTAAGAAGGCACAACTCATTAAAAAAAAAAAAAAAAAGACTATCTAATCATAAGCCTTCGAAAACCCACTAGAGGGAGCAATGCAAAAACAAAATGTTCTTTGGAGGCTGCTTTGCCAAGAGGAAATCGTCTCTGTGCTCTTTGCACAAAATGCTCTATCTGCTCAAATGGCTGGCTGTGGTGTGATGCTCTGAACTTGCAGGAAGGGAGGAAAAGGCACAGGAGAGCTAATTGCCTGAAGAGACTTGCATTTGTTCAGCCGACAAAAAAGCTGATCAGACCCTGTGAATAGTCTCTCTCTGTGCCACAGACAAGGGTGGCTGCTTCTGTGCTCATGTGATGATCAAAGTCTTGCAGTAAGATCAGCACAATAGCAGGGTAGCCCAATAGATAACTGATCCCAAGCTCTCTGCTTCAAAGTTAACATTTTACAAGTGAAGGATATTTTTCCTGTAGCCTGGCAATGTCCCACACATTTTGTTTCCAAATCCACCTCTCTACCTGCGTGCTGAAATCATATTCCTAAAATCCAATTATTTCTGCTTGTTTCTAAAGGTTAACTGTTTAAAATGGTCCAATGTGGAGGCATTTTGTATGCAAAGCTACAGGGCGCCCACAGTCCCAGCTTGTATGTCTTACTGTATATAATGCTGCAAGGTACTGACTGCAGTCAGATGATCACGGTTCCCACTCAAAATGAAAACAAAAGGCCAGAGGAAGGAGGTTTGGCACCACCAAGAAACATTGTGCTCAGACAGACATGTGAAACCTGAAGCGTGGGGGAGGCCTCTTCTTTTCACTGGGAAGTGTGGAAGCTGTCTCAGGAGAGGAAGTCTGGTCTTGGAGGCCTATTCCCGTTATGTCTCCTCCTCTTTTCTCCCCACTAGCTCCCTCTCTGCTCGCACTTCCAAAACAGATCAGCCAACATAAGGTGAAGCACATGGAGGTGGAGAACAGCATTTTCAGAAGTTACCTCTGAAAGTGTACTGACCTGCTTAATAGCTCAATGCATAACTGCAATGATATGATAACATAAAGGCGCTGAGAGAGCCACCCAAGTCATATCAAGTGGATCTGTTGAGTCAGGCTGAACAGTTTCTGTTTCTGACTGTGACCCATGATTTGAAAGCTCGTAATGTGAGGGAAAGGGCTTAAAAAGAGACAAAGAGCAGCCTGCAGGAATTTGGCTGTTCTTTTAATGAGTGAGCTGTTAAACCAAATTAATAGAGTATGGAAAATAAAGTTGAAGTTAACGCTCTGAAAATGATGAGCTCAGTGAGCCAAATACCTCTGCTTGTCACCTGGGTGACTTCAGTGACATTTCAGGAAGGAACAGATGTTTCAGTGGATTAAATTTTCTAGCTATATTGATTGCTGAGCTGCTCTCAATATTCAAGCTGGTCAGCCTACAACTAGCTTGGGTAACTAGCTTGCTACATGAGCAACGGTCACAGCAGTAATCAAACATGGAGCTCATGTGAATCTTGCAAATTTTAGTTTTGAACCACAAAAGAGTCAGTTTTCTCATTATTTCAAAAGTTCTGGAGTCTCCCATTTCCATGATACCTCTGACATTTGTTTCAGGTCACCCTTCTGCTCCCTGGACTGGACAGATTATTGTCACTGAGGAAGAACCTGCAGGTAAACACAGCCCTTTTGCCTACAAAAGTCAAATGTGAAGCTGGGTGAGTAATTAGGAAAACTCCCAGTGAGTTCAGTGGACTTTGGCATGCACCCAAAGTTCGTTGTTCTGAGAGTCACTTGACCTTGAATAACTCCCAACTTGGTTGTTGAGGTGAGGTTTCATTATTCAGGAACTAACAAATAAACATAATTAGAGTTTAAAGAAGGACATTTAAAACCAGTATTTCGATGACTTTTAATTCAGTGTTTTAAAAAAAATCAGGTGCAAAGGTATATTAATTCTCCTTCTATATTTTAATTATGGCACTAATTCTGATACAAACTTGAAGAAATTAAATCCCAATTCCCTTTCCTATTCTTCTCCCCTGTTCTTCAGAGGGTGTTGTTCCTGGTCCACCTACAGACCTCCAAGTTATTGAAGCCACCAAGAACTATGTTGTGCTTAGCTGGAAACCTCCTGGACAGCGGGGCCACGAGGGTATCATGTACTTTGTGGAAAAGGTAAAATTGGATAAAATCAGCATCATGTTGTGATAATCTTTTACATTTGTTTTGCCATCTCTTCTGGACTTTTAGTTAACTTTTATTTCCACCTGAGACTTTCAAACCAGGGCCAGGACTAGAACTTGTATACTTCATCAAGATAACTGTTACTGTAGATTAAGATAAACTAGGAAGAAAACAAAATGGGAAATAGGAAAGTAGATGCAGAATGTGCCACACGCTGTAATATCCTTTTATGAACAGTGTCATTGACCTACCCTGGAGTAGACAGGCTGACAAGCTCCCTCTATAATGAGAAAGCACAGAGCAAAGGCATGTGTTGAGATATATAAATATACATATACATATATATAAAATTAAATTTGTATAAATGAAGCTTGTCTGGTGGGACAGATTGTTAACATTTTGGATTAAGGCATTCTGCAAGAGTTTCTTGGCATCAGGACTTTTTCCTCCAGCTGTCTTTTCATATTTATCCTCTACATTAACTTTCCATTTGCTTCACCAACTCAACAAAGATGACAAAATTTCTTTTCTAGAACAGAATCAGTTTTAATTTCAGTGTCCTGCTTTTCTGAGATGTTTTTTGTATGGCTGCTAGCCTAGTAAATTCGTCACACCATCACCCTTTTTACTTCTATCTCATGGCTCACAAACTTTTTTATCAATGCTTTTCCCTGTCACTCTAGAGGTGTCATCATGGGAGACATAAATATCTTCCCATTATGTGTTTTTCATCTCTCTTATGAAATCTGGTCTAAATAAATGAGTTTCACTTAGCAACAGACTTAGAGGGGTTGAATACATGAATTTTGAGTTTCCATATAAGTAAGCTTTTTAATAACCTATTGCATACTGATTACTGAGCGCTGATGTCACATAGTCAGGTAATGTTTTCTTGAGAATTTGAAATCCCTCAGAAACCAGGGCCTATTACTTGGAATTTTCTTTGATGTAAATCACAGGCAAAAATTAATCACTAATATTAATGGTATACATGATCATGGGATGTAGAGTTTCTAGCCACAGAAATAAACACAATTCACAAACTAATTGCACGTTAACTTTTTCTGGAAAATGAAGGTCAGATCCTGATTAACTCTGGAATCCACCCCAAAAATATTCTCCACAAGAGCATCTAAAAGCAATGTAGTAGTGTTAGAGTTTTGTTATTTGGAAGATGTTGAATGTCTGCAGAACTTATTTTGAAAGTGGTCCAGAAATGGATGCAGTTAATAATAACATCGCTTCCTTGTGGTTTTGAGGAGTTTAGGTTTGATATATTAAAACCAGTAGCTTTTACATTAGTTTTCTGGAGTAGGTGGACATCTGGCAGATTCATAAGCTTTGAAATACAGTCATTCTGAGGAAAGGCCCAAAGAAGGAACGTGAGTCCCTGTTCTTCACAGTAGACATGCATTTGGTGGTCCAGGTAGAAAGTCTTGTTCGGTTAGACACTCGGCTTTCAGAGACTTTTGTTCCAAATGCAGTTTCTGGGTTTGACTGCAGTGTGTTGCTGGCACAGAGGACTGGCAAAGGGTGAACACCGAGATCCCTGTGAAGTCTCCTCGCTTTGCAGTTTTTGATTTGGCTGAAGGAAAATCCTACTGCTTCCGAGTTCGCTGTTGCAATTCAGCTGGAATTGGTGAGCCTTCAGAAGCAACTGAAGCCACTGTGGTGGACGACAAACTTGGTAAGTGTGTGGTCATATATATTAAATTACCTCTATGGTATCTTTTCAGTTTATGATGTAATTGTTTTGTCTGAAGACAGACAGCTGCCCAGTAAATAATTCAAGTATGAAGAGTAGTCAGTGAATTATTCCCTCTAGTTAAAATAATTTTGGTTTGGGTTGTTGAACCTTTAATGTATAGTCAAATGACAGATGCAAACCAAGGAAATTAAGCTGCAAATAGCAATGCCAAGAATTGCAAAGGCTGCAAATAGTGAAATAAAATGAAAACTCAAGGAAGTACAAAAATGTTTTGTTTTAGTTAGAGTCTTTATTGAAAATAAGCCCAGACATCAGCAGAGTTTAACCTTCCTTGTTTGCCAAATCAAACAAAAGTGAAGAATTTAATATTTACATGAATGCAGAGACTATTTTCACTGGAAGAAAAGCCAAGATGTTCACCACAGTAAAGCATCAGTAGCTATGTCTACATTAGCAATTTATTTCCAAACGGCAATGCAGATTTGAATCCAATTCCCAGATTGTCTCTGTTTACTGCATATTGGTTGCATTCTCAGAGCAGTTTGATGCCCATGAACTTCATCCTTTAAGAAGAATAAAACAGCTCTTCTTGAAAAGCACTTTAGCTGCATTTTGCTACTTAACAGGAGCATTTGTTTCTGACTTATTCTGTGGGCTGCACAAAATAATTCAGTGTGCACCTAACCCATTTTCCCTTTTAGAAAGCTACAAAACACATCTCTGGTGCAGATATTCAGCACAAGAGAATAAAATAAATCTAATTTGAAGAAAATGCCCATAACCATAGGCAATGGAGACATGAAAAACCTCACCATCAAAGGCTTGAACCTCCTGATCCTGTTCTGCTGTGCCAGATTATTTGATTGAAATCAGAGGAGCTTTGGGAGGCTAAATCTCTGTTAGTTGTGCTAATATAATCAAGAATAGAATGTCACTCTTAATTTATTTGTAAATTTTGACTGGTTGGTCCCTCGTTTCTTTCTGTTTCTCTCCCACAGATATTCCCAAACCTCCTGGGCGTATTATGCCAACTAGGAATACAGATACCTCAGTTGTTGTCACTTGGACTGAGCCCCCAGACGCCAAGGAACTGGTTGGGTACTACATTGAGTCAAGTGTAGTTGGATCTGGTCGTTGGGAACCATGCAACAACAATCCAGTGAAAGGCACAAGGTAATGGTTTTTAAAGCATGGAAGTTATGGTCACCGGTTTTTGATTTATTTGGTATATGTGCTTTCCAGCCATTAGCAGTAGTGGAGTTAATGGCTCTGTGGTAGCCAGCAGGCTGGAATCACTCTTGCAGGTGAAGTTCATAAGAAGTTATAAAAACATATTTCAAAATGCAATTCATGTCCAAAAGGAATTTATAATCAAACTTACATTAGAAACAATTAATCAAGGGGGAGAAAGCATGGACATTGCTAGTGAAGAAAAGAGAAGCAGCACGCTAGTTTCAGCTATTGTACAACCTATCAGTTTGATGAAAAACAGTACAGCAAGGAATGACTGAAGTTACAAATGTGGAAAACTAAACTGCTCAACGTTTGGAAGCAAAGTCCTTTGTTTTGGAAGACTGCTGAAAATGTTTCTGGACAGTATCTCTAGAATGTCAGGAGGAAATGCGGACTATATCAGGCTAACGATATTACTTTCTAACTGCTTTCACTTGTAATTACCAAGATATTAATGAAAGCTCTTAAATATTGGGTATAAACTCCTGTTTCTTACCAACATGAAGCTCAGGCTCTAGTCAGAAAAAATAATCAAGATGTAAAACTTCACAAGCTAAATCAGATTTGGTTTTGTTTGAATAAGGATGTAATCTTCAGAGTGTCAAGGAGTAATTGCAGAACTTGATCTCAAGTGGATTGATGGCAATCCAGAAGCAGTCCATGCTTGTTATGACCGATTATTCTTATGTGTAATTGCTATCCATGACAACCCTTATTACAATAATTTTGATTTGTTTTCTGCATACATCCCAGAGAAAGCAAATGATTTGGAAATCTGGTAGAATGGGTAGGGAAAATTGTTCTCTGAAAGTTTTTATGCTGATCTTATTTTTCCCTCAAAATAAAATTTTTATTTTGAAATACATTTTGTTTTCCACATTATATTTGCTTTGTACATCATTGCATGATGTCAGTGTTGGTAGTGCAAGACATGACACTATGAAGTAGAACAAAATAAAAGTAACATGAAATAAAATACACTTAAAATACCTATTAAAAAATAAATTTTTTTATAAATAAAATGTTTACATTTCCAAAACACAATTTTTCCAGAATAACTGGTTCCTGTCTTAGGAAATTTTGTGTTTTCAGGGTGGACACCAGATAAAATTTATGAGGTTTTTAATGTGATCATTAGGTAATCCAGTAGAAAGACTATTCTAATAAAAGAGTTTGTCTGACTTAGATTGTTTCATGTGTAGAAGCAAGAAAGTGAAATAAAAAATGAGACACTTTTTTTTAGCTCTTGTACAATGCCCTGTTATTTTTTTGAGCACTGCAATTTTTCATCTATGATTGGAAGTGAATTATGGGAACTTCTTCTACTGGTGCCTTTTACTTAAGTCACGAAGATATCCCATAAGCAAATATAGACCTTAGCTCTGCAGATCTTCACATTGTTTCCATTAGGAAGTATGGATTTTATATTCTAGCAGAAGTAAGGTAGACCCTCTGGTAACACAAGAACTTGTGTAGTCTTAAGAAGGAAAAAATGTTGGTAAACAGTACATCTAAAGAGTCATGGTTTTAGACATTGTCTTTGTTGTGTAAATGAGGTGCTTGGATACATTCTGCATTCTCTGAACTTCATTTAAGTGACTGGGGCCATGGTTTATCCTCAGTTTTCAGAAACTAGAATAGATTTTATAGAAGAAACAGTTTCTTTTTCCCCCTAAGATTTTTATTTTCTTGTAATACTTTCTAAGTATTCCTTCACTGGTTTTGTTTAGATTCATTTGCCATGGGCTCATAAATGGTGAGAAGTACATTTTCAGAGTCAGAGCTGTTAATGCAGCGGGACTCAGTGAATTTTCACAGGATTCGGAGCCTATAGAAGTGCAAGCAGCCATTGGTAAGCTATTTTCCATTGCTCTTTTCAATGGTGAATATGGGGCTTTTTAATTAAGTAAAGATGTTTTCAACAACTATTTATAACTAATTATTTTGTTTTACAATGCTATCCACAAATAATAATTTATTCATAGATCCTATGTCTCACAGCTATAGTTTCACAGCCACTGCACTCTTGTAGACTGTTCACCTTCACCATCCAGTCTTCTTCAGGTGTTTCTTGTGAACCACTGTAAGAGAGCACTGACAAATTCACTCCATAGGTATCCTGGAAAATGGAATGTCATTCTGATTCCGTAATGTGGTATTTATCACCCCTAACACACACCATCCAATATACAGTCAGTTGCTAAGAAATTTGTTTCCATACCTAAACCTAATAATCAGTGCAATGTTTTTTCTGTAAACCTTCTATAACCCTGTGTGTTCTCCCTTTGTTGATGAATTATTTCTGCTTGCCACTGCCTGAACTAATCCATAAAGATTAATGAGATCATTGGGCTATAATAAATTGTATGTCTGCAACATCGTCACTCTCATTTGTATCAAAACTGCATACCTCAAAACCTTACAGCAGAGAGATGTGGCTTTGGGCAATTTTGTGAGGACATTTTGAAAAGATCAGAAATATGACTTGGAAGATCTAATACTAAAATAATTGTAGCAAATGAAGATTACTATTAACTTTCCACATTTCTTCTGCTCTGAAAAGTAGACATTATTAAAAGAACATTACTTGTGAGCAGGTTGAGAGGTACTCTGCGCATTTTAAATTTTAGTGAATTCAAGCTTAACATTTTGTGTGTAAAACCTATGATTTGTCATACTTTGGCTGTATTGTTCACTGTGCGCATTTCTTTGTTCTGTTGACTAAATGAAGAAAAAAGAATGTATTCTAATTCAAACTGTCTTTGCTGTTTTCTGGCAATTATAGGGGGAGGATTGCTTCATGGTGTGTGTCCTGAACTGAGTGGTAAAGCTGGTGGACTAACAGACCGCACTACCAGCTGGGAAGGCATGCATGAGTCCTCCCAGCCTGTCTTTGACACAGATGCTTTGCTAAAATGCAATGCTAAATTTGATAGAGACACTCTACCCAGTAGCTCTGACAAACTGGGGAGTACAGGAGACAATAACATGAGAGAAATGGTTAAGGACAGTGTCACATGTGCACCACAAAAAGCTGCTGCTAAGCAGGCAAGTAAGTCTCGACCCGGGGATCTTTTGATGCTGGAAAAAGTGACAAAGAAGAAAGATGTAGGTGAGAATTAATAAAATAAGTAGATTTTGCTGCTTTGGTACATCCACTTCAGACAGTTGTAACCTCTGCTCGTCTGCGCCACAAGTGACCGTGCTCCCCAGTGATGCATCTTCCTTCAGGCCCATTAATTACATGCTCAACTCTCCACTAAGATCATTATGCCTGTAATGGTATCAGAGACCACTTTACAAACTTTGTGGCTACTGAAGGGGAAGCACATAAATCCATTTACTAATTTAATAGCTTGTTTGACTACATATTAATGTATCCAAGACACTGTATTATTTCTAAATCACTTCAGTAATTTGTTAGGAGTCTTGTTACCTAGTCTCTGGGTTATGTATGTGTGAAGGAAACAAAATCTGATTATGATGGTAAGCATGAAAATCTGTGTTGTGTTAGGATATATGAAGATCCTTTGTGGATTTATGCCTAAGCTACAGCTTATCCTCTGAGACACAGTGCTAATGAATGTTGTGCTGTATCTCTGACTGACAGCAATATGTAATGAGGAAAACCTATCAAGTTGAAGGCACGTGCACAAAATCACGTTTTATGTTGTCAACACTTAGACACCCATTATGCCTGAGAAATGTGGGGCTTAAATTTCATTTAAGTCCTGGTACCTGGCCAGTGAACTGAATTCCTCCCCAGCCCTCTGAAGTGAGACTCGTAAGGCTTGTGCAAAGCACTGAACAGAAAATAAACTAGAGGCACCCGGGGCTAGCTGACACTGAGATAAAACATTAAAGACAAAAGGAAATGTATATGATGTAGGATTTCCATCAACAGTAGGACTTCAAGGTCACAAGTAGAGCTCTTCATTGGTGCATGAAATATTGGGTGTGGACAAGCATTTCCCCACTAGATATAGAAAAACCTTTACAAGAAAATGGGTTGGGATGAAGTTAATGATTTCTGTATTGTTAAAAGATTTTTTTTTTTAAAAAAGAGGATTATGCAGCAAATTTTTTAATTTAAGTTCCAGTAACAGACATGTTCCATTTCTGGTCAGTCTACAGTGCCTATGATAACGCTTCCTTCCATTAAGGTAAGATCATGTGATGGGTGCAATGATAAAATTTGCACAGTGTATAAATTTAAAAGAAAAAAAGAAAAGAATTAACAGATAAACTGCATTCTGGGAAGGGAAGAATGTGGGTCTATCTACAAAAAGGGACTACAACGAATATTGTATGTGTGAAAGAGTTTGCTTTCAGCAAAAGAAAAAAAATCATTGCATCTCCTTTTTTTTTACTTTTCCTGTAGTGTTAGTTTTAGTTCCTCATTTTTCACGGTTTTAAAGCGAGTCCTGATCACTTACATCAGAGCTGCAATTGCAACACAGTCTTTCACTATGTATCAGCTTGCTTCTCAGAAACCAAATGATCCTGAAGATTAATTCCTATGCAGTTTGGAGTTTTTCATTTGGTTTACTTAAGCTTTTATCCTGCATTTCTTATTCCAACTCCAGAAACTTCCCTTGACCACATAAATATTGTCCTAATCAGGAAATGCAGGATGGGAGCCACCTCAATACGGTAATTGAATACAAGTCTGACTATTGAAATATTGCATCCTACTTATGTGTTATTCATGTTGAAACAGCTGCTCCATCTCCACCTTATGACATCATGGTCCTTGAGAGTGTCCGTGACTCGATGGCATTAGGATGGAAACAACCTAAAGTCACCGGTGGAACTGAAATTACCGGCTACTACGTGAACTATCGTGAAGTGGTTGATGGGGTTCCTGGGAAATGGATGGAGGCCAACATTAAGGCCATTAGTGAGAGGGCATACAGGGTAAGCCGTTAACTCCTGTTATTGCCGTAGGTGCAGACCATATTTCCAAAACAGATCTCAAAGACAGATTGGGATGAATTACGATTCAGTGTGCAGATTGCTGTTCAGAGGGTTTTATATCCATGATGTTAAACTTATTTAGCCGGGTTAACCTTCTCTGCAAAATTATTTGCACACTTACCTGTTAGTCTGGCACCGACTGTCATCTGTGAATGCACTACTGTAGACATAGCCTGAATTTTTGTAAGTCAGGCCCTCACAGAAAATGGCATTCCTGCTCGGCTTGGTGCACCTACCCCAGTGCTTACTGGTGCTGGAACCAGCTCTGCGCCAGCTGTGTTTTGTGATCAGTTCTTAACCCAGTTTAGAGATAGTGCTAGCTACAACCTCGGTGAGCTGCTTTACAAACAAAAAGCAATGCCAGGACTGAGTTTCACCCCACTCCGAGGACAAGTCTTGCCTTAAGTGAACTTGCTCTGTATCACAAGACAGATTAATATGACTGTTGAGCAATACCCTGCTCCCTCCCTGACTACCAAAGCGTCTATCAATAGGAAAAGGGGTTTACAATTATTTGAGCGTGCTAAGACCACTCATGTATGCTCCACCACTAATTAGAGGAAAAGCCAAGATAGTTATCATCTTATGTCTGATGTCAATAATGCTTTCATCTCTTCAAGCACTTAAAAGCATGCTCATACATTCAATAGTTGTCATTGTGACTTTCTTCCAAAGCCATAATCCAAAGTTAATAAGTACCATTTTATTGATTCTGCAGATTCAAAACCTGAAGGAAAACATGGTGTACCAGTTCCAGGTGGCTGCTGCTAACCTGGCTGGGGTTGGGACGCCCTCCCTGCCCAGCCAGCCCTTCAAATGTGAAGAATGGACCATTGCTGTTCCTGGTAGGATTCTGACTGGGAGGTGGAGGTTACTCACAACCCAAGGGTGCTCTGTGACTGATTATCTAAGTTCTCAATGCCTTCAGTTTCCAGGGGAGTCAACAGGCACTGAAATTCATACCCAGGCTGGAATCTCCATCACTTTGATTTAGTACATTTACAATGATGCATTAAACAATCCCTATTTAATCAGTAGCATTTTACAAGCAGCTTGTATTTTCTTTATCTCTCCTGCTTGGTTCCAGTACTATGTCTGCCATTTTGCTTCCTAGTTTAAATGGTAGATGTAAATACTCATCTGAGGTACAAGGCAGAGAAGAATGAGGTCCTGTAACCCTTGTCTAAATGTATCACTTCAAGGCCAGATCACTGGCCTTTTAACACTCATTGTAATGAATGAAAACAACCTCCATTGACTTCAGCAAACTTTAGAGCAGTCCTTGAAGCAGCACATTAGCTTAATAATTAACTTATTTCCCTGAGTTTGAAGATTTTGTCGTTTTTGTTTGTTCATGAATATTTGATCAAGATACTGAATCTCAACAAACTGGATTGTTTTCTGGGCTAGTCTTTTTAATAGGCATCGGGTCTAGGTATGATACAGAGGAGCTGTACGTGTTATGTCAGCTCTGGGTGTACAACATGGTGTCTGGTTTTGGTTTTTTGAAGTCTTATGCATTAACCTTTTTGGGATTTATTTTGATACCACAACTGCAACTTTTACCTTTCAGGGCCGCCTCATGATGTCACATGCATAGAAGTTAGGAAGGACTCTTTGGTTTTACTGTGGAAGGAACCAGTTTATACTGGTCGTAGTCCCATAGCTGGTTATTATGTTGATATGAAGGAAACTGAGGCAAAGGAGGAACACTGGAGAAGTGTCAATGAGAAGCCACTTCAAAATAAATACTTGAAGGTAAATAGCTTAAGATTCAAATGTTGGTATAGTAGCGTAATCTTGAGGAAGTCAGCCTTCGATAGCATTATCCTGTGCTGATCATGGTTCTATTTAGTGAAATACATAGTAGTTGATGTTGTGCTGAGGATACACAGGCATAATACCTGTATAGTCAGACAAGACAGTAACTCAGAAGACAATCTGGTATGACAAGCCTAAAAATAAAGCACTGCTAAACCCAAATACCATTCTAATAATGCAGGAGGCAACCCTAGCATTTTCTAGCTCAAAGGGCAAGACAGGAGTCACTACACAAAAAACAGATGGCACAAAATAGATGTTGTGATAATGTGGCAGGTGATTCTTTCTAATACAAAGTACCCTCTCCACGCATTTCATAGTGAGTTAAACCCAAGCTTTTCGCACTATTATGCTACATAATTTTGTGGAATGACTTCTAAATAAGGGATCATCTGTGTCTCTGTCCTAGAGATATCTTAGATAGGTTTGGCATTTGTATGCTTTTCAGAATATTTGAAAGACAACTCACTTTTAAGTGTGATCCTTTCATATATGTTTTAAGAAGTATTTGCAGGTGTTATAATGTCAGTATGATTCCTCAAGTCACTACAATTAAATCTGTACAATTAAATGCCCTCCTCTTTCAAAACAGGTGTGGCTGGCAATTATTACCCTGATAATTTCATTTTCAAAAGCCAGAATTTACCTGCAGTAAAAGACTATGCTGTTTCAGAGGTCAAGGTACATGAGTTAAAAACATCCTGTTCCAATAACAATGCTCCTTTTGCAAAGAAATCAATGGCAGTAATGACACAGTCTGAATGTTAGCTATGCATACATGGGAGGAGCAAGCCAAACAGATCAGTCATGTCACTCTGGAATTGGAAAAAAAACAAACCACCAAGCATGGGAAGAAATATTTGTCAACTGGAAAAGGAGTAAAACAAAAAGAAAGAAAATAAAATTGCTAAGTATCCAGGCTGGAATTGTAAGAAGTGTGAAATTAAAATCAGTGGTTTTTAATACATCATGCATGTATATACATTTGCTTCCTCCAGATAGGTGGCCTAAAGGAAGGTGTGAGCTATGTGTTTCGTGTGCGAGCAACAAACCAGGCTGGTGTTGGGAAACCGTCAGATGTCACGGAACCTGTCGTAGCTGAAACACGACCAGGTTTGTTAGAAATGCTTCCTCTTTTTTTTGTCATATTTAAACAGGTTCCTCTTTGTGTGACATGTTTACATACAGGCTACATGAGAACAGTCTGACCCTTATCAAATCAAACTTTTTTACTAAGCAGGAAATGAGCCAAGAGTCATACCACTTTCTTGTCTGGGATACTTTAAGGTCAGAACAGATTTTCTTACTCTACCTACATGTTCAGGAATATAAAAATACAAAAAAGTTGTAAGATTTGCATATATCTATAGATAAATGCATAAGCAGAGGACCCACTAAGATCAGCTCAACCAAAACATTCTACAGATGTAGATTTTTGCTCTTCCTGTAGTAAACCAGTTGTTTATGTTTTATCTCTCTCCTTTAACTTGCTTGAGGAAAGGGTAAAAGAAATTCCTTTTTTCCCTTGGCTTTAAAAATATAATGAGGTCAGTTTGGAGACCACCTTCAGTAGGAATTCAAGTGCTACTGTTTGCTGGAGTCATCCTTGAAGGCTGGCTGCAGTGTGTCTATAATGCCAGCAGGAAACATGGGAACGAGTGCAGAGGCTGAATCTCTGTACCTGGAACTTCAGAAAACCCCTGAGTTTTATTTAGCTATACAGGTAACATAGGTGACTTTGATCAGAGTCAACACCTTTATGTCACTAAGTCCCTAACATAACATGGGCTTGCAGCTTACTCATCTATAGACTACTTTAGAAGCAGAGGGTCCTACAAGGGGGAAAAACAAACTCCCAGATATTTTAACTAAATCTAGCATGTGGTTAGTGTGACATAAGAAGGTACAGGGGTACAACCCAGCCAGGATCCACCAAACACCCTCTTTTCCTCTGAAAAGTTCCCTTCCTCCGCCTGCAGACTCTCATAGTTGATCCCACCTGGGAAGCCTTCTAAGAGCCTTAAAAGAACAGGAATGAAGGTAGACAGTGGGCAGGCAGGATGACGCAGGGGGCTGGGGTACCCAGGCACAGGGAGCATGAGTAGCAGTGCAGGGGTGTAGGGAAAGGAGGTGACCACCTGGGCAAAGAGCTGCCTGCCCTGCCTACACAGACAGGTTGATAGCTGCTCCTAGCCTGGAGAAATAGTCAAGGTTTATTTGGAATGGTGTTGACTGTGTTGAGCAGACACCACCGGCAGTCGTCAGTTCCCATTCCCACTCCGGCTGCCTCGGGAGCATTTCCCTGGGGTCCTTTCCTTGCTTCTGACTCCCAGGTCCATTTTTACATCTCCTATTCCTGCAGCAGGACTGGCCCAGCTCTCATAAATGCCTGGTCCTTATGACCAGGGCAGCAAAAATCCTAAGAAGCCTTTAGTTAGACCTCAGTGAGGCTGTAAGTCAAGAAGGTCTGAAAAAAAGAGGTTGGAGGCTGAGGGTGTAAAAGAACTGGAAAATTCAGAGTCGGGGACTGGGGTGACTGCTAGTGAGCATGGGATGGGAAGAAGGGACTGGAAGGAGTAGATGGTATGTTGAGAGGGTGTAAGATTGGGATACCTAGACAAAAAAGGATAAGTGTGTGAGTAAGAAGGACTTGGGACAGAATCTTTCAAAAATACAGTAGCCATAATTTCAGGTCTACAAGCTGCTGAAGCACTAGGGTAATTTCTATCATGCAAGTGGAGTAAGGCAAAACTTAGAAACTTATTCTTGAAAATAGCCTTATATACAGCAACCATTTCTAAAAAGAGAGTCAAACCAGTACTAGTACTAAACTTTTGGGTTTACTAATCCATTTTCTTTGAGGTTAATATTTATCTGTCAGACTTTTGATAAAAACTTGTTATGATAACAGTCTTCAAGTGTACTAAATAAAGGATTGGTCATGCCATTACAACTATAAAAAAACCACAATGATTGTAAACTCTCATGAAGATGATCACCACGACAAAAAAAAAAATTCTACAGATTTTTCAGTGCTCACTCAAACCCACCTCACAACGTGAACTTGAGCAGAATATTGGGTTTAGAGACATCGCCATTAGAGAAGGAGGTACATTTCAGCATCACGGCCTTTTTGCAAGCAAGGCTGGTGTTCACAGGTGTAATGTCTGAGGGATCACAGGGAAGTCAGTGTTTGGCCCAGGGAAATCTCAAGGAAGCTGAAAACTATTTACTTGTACAAATCTGTTTGACCCATATTTTGAGCTGGGATCTGCAGATGTGGCATCCACCAAACTAAGCTTCTTAAAAGTATTAAGAAAGGACAAAAGGCTTATTAAAAAAAAAAATAATTGCAGAAAGCAGTCTCTTGGGCAGGCTCCCACCTTTCTCACTCATACCACACAAATCTCAAGAACAATCATACCATTTTTTTAAAGTTACAAGTCTTTTGGTGTTGTCCAATGAATGCTGCCTTTATTACCATATTGGATGGAGACAAAATATTGTCAGGTCTCTCTAGACAATTCCTGCTGGAATGTTGCTTTTGGCAAATGTATAAAATAGCCAGACAACTGAGCTTTCTAATCAAAGAATTTAAGTAAATAATATCCAGAATGAAAATATTTGCTATAATACGAATGGTACCAATAGACTTTATCCAGTGAAATGTGTAAATATGATGCAGTAGTTTGCATCCACTTTCTCTTGTTTAAAAACCACATTTAAGTTTTACAGTTATCTTCTAAAATTAAATTTAAAAACGCACCCACATAAACAAATACCAATCCAGGCTACTTTTGAGCTGTAACTTTGTCTTCTGACAAAAGCACTTCGGTGTGGAGGAATCTCACAGGAAGCAAGGGAAATCCAAGAGCAGACTGCAACTCTTCCCCATTGCTGCCCTTAGTCTCCTTGTGCATCTTGGTGCAAGGCAAAATAGATTCTGATCCTGCATCAGTCACTTCAGAAGGGCTTGAACCTCAGAAATTAAGGAAACCCTGTCCCATTCAACTTTTCTGACTAGCTGTATTCAAAATGATACCATTAACTCTAGTGTTTTGAAGCTGCCTGCTTTATCTTCATGTTATCTCTTTCCTTGAAATGCAATAAAATGCTCAGACAAATGGAGATTTGATATGATATCTAAGTATTTTATTTCTTATGACTTTAAGATAAACTCTGGATATGTTGAAACCACCAAGCTATCTAGAGGAGGGAAATTAAGACCGCTACTCCTATGGCAGCCTCTTTGGTTTCATTTTGTCAGATAGTTGGAGACCTCTGGTCAGTAATTTAGGAAGATTTTTTTTCATTTTTTAATCATATACATATCAGAGGTAAATGGCATCATCACTTCTGGAAATAAATGCTATGCATTGTTATCATAATGAGAATACTTTAAAACAAATATAAAAGATTCTGTCCTTCAGATGAACCTTCTGATTGTAATTCTTTGCACATTGTATAAACTGCCATCAAAAGATTCATGTGCTAATGATCTACAGGAAACCAAACACTACTGAAATGTCAAGTGATGAATTTGCATATAATAAATTAAATTACAAAAATTTTGCAAATGTGCTGCTGCCTAGTAAAATATTTGTAGACCTTAGACTTCATTTATCACATACTGGTGCTTAAAGTGCTTCGTTACTGCGAGGGCTTGTAAATAACAGTACCAAAATGTGAATATTAATCTCATCTTTCATTAAGTGGTTATGGCAAATTATAAAGACTAAGAAAGCTGTGTGTACACAAACTGTTATTGCAGGAGCTACTCACAGTGCTGGAAAAGATGTGTATACTATTAGGATGATGAAACACAGAAATCTCCTTGTATGCTTGAGGCTCATTAAGAATTATGCTGAAAATAAAGCATTTAATCCCGACGTCAGGAATAAGGCTCTTGTCTTTAAGGTACAATACTTTGTGGAGAAAGTGTGTCATTAGCATTCTGGGCAGCCCAGAATTGTCTTAAGCTAAGTAATATAACACGAGTGCCCGATTCAGCTGTGAGATCCAGCTCAGAGCTGTTTGGAAAAGGAGGCTGGATGTTCTCCAGCACCTCTCAGTGCACACACTCTCCCTGACATTCTCAGACAAGTTGTTGAAATGGAAGTTAACGCCACAGATGACGAGCTGGCCGAGCCTTCTGAATCCCAGACAAAATTCCCTCATCTTAACTGGGGTTTGAGCGGGCAGGATAGAGGTGCCTTCGGGTTTCTGATCTGGGATTCATACCCAGGGCCTTTTAAAAGACAAACTGGGTCACCTTATCCAGCTCAAGGACTGTAGGTACTGGCAAAACTGGGTGGGCGACTTAAGCAGCTAATTGCAAATATTCACTCCCTTTGTGGGCCTGGGATTAATGCTGCAGACGGGCAGCAGGGCTAGATGCCAAGCAACAGCAATTAAACCAGCCTCCCAGGGTGAAGCCAGAGTCACTGAAAATGTGCCTCTGTTGCCCAAGTGAGTCCTGATGGGGCAACTCGATTGTTTCCTCTTCTGCCTCCTGCACCTCTTCAAACACCCGCATTTACACACCATATTCCCTTTAGAGCCCTTATCTTATTAGGGAATAAGAAATTCATACTGCATAATGAAAGCTCTGACTACCCCTCACTATGGAAAATATTGCTATTTAATATTTCAAACATTTAGTGGATCTAGAGGCTTGCTTTTTTTTTTCCCCCCCTTCAGGTTTTTCCAGAGCAAATATCATAAATTCTCATGTGTGCTGATACTTGCTCAAATAAATCAGTTGATTTATGATGCTCTTTAATCTGTTCCTTATTTTTATGGGTAAGAATAAGAACTGTTGTTGTGAATCAAAGACTGAGGATGCCAATGTTTGCAGCAATGTATATGCCGACTGAGAAAACAGCAAGGATCTGTTTAATCTACCCTATGAATTATATCCATAAAAATTTGTTTGCTGGCATCCTGACAAAGTGGAATTGCCTTGTTCTGGTCTTTCAGGAACCAAGGAAGTGGTGGTTGATGTAGATGACAACGGAGTAATTTCCTTGAACTTTGAATGTGATCAGATGTCTCCAAACTCTAAGTTCGTTTGGTCCAAGAATTATGAACCAATTGAGGATGACTCTCGACTGAACATCGATACCAAAGGCGGAAAGTAAGAACCCTCAGGGGGTCGCGATACTCTCATGTTTTAGAGATCTAGGCTGGTGACAGAAATCCATCCTTTTCAATGCATGACCTCAGTAGAGCTACGTCTGCCTCTGTTACTAGAAGGCTACTTTATGAGTATGCTGTTCTCCAGCAAGTTCCTGCACAGACCACTTGGAGACTGAGTTATGTTTGGACATAGGGAGAGAAAAATCTGTGCTCTGTCATCTTGTAGCCTGACAATCAAGGCAAATTATTATTATTGTTACTATTATTCCTATTGTTATTATTTTAAATCTCCAAAGGATAAAATTATCTGGCTGCTTGCAAAATGCTTTTACCATGTAACACTGTCGCAATCTTCGGAGATACTGGAGTAAGCAGGACTCTCTCCTGACGGTGTCACCACGGCCTGATTTGGTAACTTCTGTCACGCTCTACAAGCCTACTCTGTTTTGTCAGGCTTTTAACAGAGAGGAGGAAATGGCAAACGCACAGGTTCAGCCCGTGAAGTACCTATGTGCTCTTCAAGTTATAGAAACCACACAGAAAGAAACAGTGGCTCACCACACTCTTGGTACTGCATGTGAAAATTGAATCACCCTGTGCTTGCAGTATCCTTTCATGCTCATCAAAGACTTGACAACATACTTTTAAGCATGCTTGAGCTATGTTAAACTAGCTATCTCCAGTGCTTTTGGCACAATCTGAGAGTTGTGCCACCTCCATTTATACCACACATGGTAGGACCTACCCTGCTTTATACTGGCCAGAGGCCTGCATTTGCCTGTTCAGTCAGAGCAAAAGCCAATACAAGACTATTTTTATCTGGTGTTAGAGACATAAAGGAGGGGTTTGGTTCAGACTGATCTAATCTTTTTATCAAAATGCTTATTTTTTTTTTTTTCTCCTCAAGGTCAAAAGCTACCTTTAAGGATCTTGGAGAAGATGATTTAGGAATTTACTCTTGTGTTGTTACAGACACTGATGGAGTTTCATCAAGCCTCACAATTGATGAGGAAGGTAGACACAATATCTATTAAGTATGCCTGCTTTGCTTTCACATCTGTTTTTCCCTGCTGCTGTGTCCCTCAGATCTGTAAGACATGCACGCCTTATATTGTTTCTTTTATGTCTTCTGCAGAAATGAAACGCCTACTTGCTCTGAGCCATGAACGCAAATTCCCAAGTAAGTGAATCAAACATATCTGTAGGGGAGAGTTTTGCGTGCGGTGGGGTATAACAAAGCTCCTGCCACCATCAGGTAGGGAAGTCACTATAGTAATTTCAAGAGAAAGTGGTTTTGAATGGAAAATATAAGATTCCCTTTTCCCCCCTGCCTCCTTCTTTCAGTATGTTTGTGTATTACTGATGTTCTTCCTTATCTGTTGCAAGCTACTGGTCTAGGCATATGATAAGTCTACATTACAGTTGGAAAATACATTGTTTCTTCTGCAGAACAGCCTTTTATACTTACTCAGCATACCTAACCTGATTTGAAAACCTCAGTTTGAAAACTTGTCTAACTTTACTGTAACTGAAGTTAGCATAAGTTAAATTTAAGATTAACAAAACATGCAGCTATAGTAAATTCAGCTGTGATGATCTATATATCCAGAATTTTCCTGCTATAATTCATTCCTTCCCTCTTTCCTGTAACACTTGACAATATGAACATACTTCTGCTTGGGGTGGTATTTTTGTCAACTCCACAGACCTCCCATACCTTTGTGATATCCTGGTAGTAGCACAACTTGGTTATTTTCATTGGAATGTAACTTCAATAATTGAAAAAAAAAAAATAAATTAGATTGTATAATGAATCCTATTGCACATAACAAGATGAGACACACAACAGTATTAATCTCTTATATTCTCCCACTACATGCTCTTCTTCTTCATTCCAGGCAGTAAGACTCTTGCCTATGTTTTAACTTCTGCTTTGTAAGTGCACTGCTGGCACCTCTGCCAACGTAGCCCACATTGTGCCTCTCAGCCCAGTCAAAGCTTGGCCACAGAAATGGCCTGTCTTTTTGCCCATATCACCTCTCTTTCTCATTTTCCTCTGTGTTTTCCCATATCAACTCTACTCTTCTCGACATATCGTATCACATTTGATAGCTTTATCACAGCCCAAGTACCCCTTTGTTTACTCCTGCTCCTCCCAGTTGTTTCCTCCTAATTGTATCTTCACGCTGAAAGTTAGTCATCACAAAACCTTACTGTTGTCCCATGTCCTTGCTTGTCCCGACCTTTGTCTTCTGAGTGCCCTCCCACCCTTTGTGTTCATAACTAACGTCACAGAATAAGCTTCTCAGGACATAGACTCTGTCTTTTTTACATTGTGCTAGGTAAGCGTACATGTCTAGTTGTGCACAAACTTCCAGGAGGCAGAGGCAAAAAGGGAGATCACTGCAGAATGTATCCTCAAGGAGGAAACTGTCTTACTTGCTTTGGTCACTCTAGGCCCTGTGGACACTACCAAAAAAAAAAATTACAAATAGGAGTTCAGATACATCTGGCTATGGCTAGGAGGCTAGAAAATAATAACAAGCTCCTATGGATCAACATGAAACTTTGTCACATCTGCAGATAATCTGTTTGAGGATTACTCAAATTCTCTAAGAATAATAATTATTCTATTCTAGTTGCTAGGCATTTCTGATTCAACATAAGGTCTTGCATGTTGCTTTGTTTGTACTTCTGAAGTGCATTTAATTGTAAATTCTGCTTAGAAACATCTGCAGCCAGTAACTCCATGGAAAAACGGGTTGCTTGGATAATGCAGGTTTACAGAATGCAACTATACATGGGTGCAATAGAGTATTGGTGCTATGTAAAAATAAATTTTTGCAACTCTTCAATTTAGTGACTGCCCGAGGGCTCTCTGTCAAGTGCTTGTGATAATTTGTGATGCTGTACAAATAGGATGTAAAACCTTGTAAGCGCGATGGCTGGAAAATGCCTAAAGTGACTGTCAATTGGTGCCTATGGAATGTTTTAAAATAAGACTTTTGCTCATGGAGGACTGTAACGCAGATTCATCCAGTTCCTTTAGGCTGGGAAGTGAACAGCCATTTCCTGCAAAAGAACCCTTTTGTATCCTTTCAGCCCTTTATTTAATAGCTTCTGAGATACTTTCCTCTCTTCCATGTTAGACTAAGAAATTCATAGTTAATTATATGCAAATCAAGTGGGGGTTTAAAATTGCCGTAGAGCTGACAGTGAGACAAAAGCAGTGCAGCCGGATGTCTATTCACACCCTCTCCCTCCTGCTTCCACTGACTCCTGTAGCATTTCAGTCGCCTTTTTTTTTGAGAAGTTATGCAAGACCTGAGATTCCTTTTGTTTCTTACAAGCAAAGTGATGCGCTGGCTGAGGAAGCTTCACATGGACCACGTGCACTGCAGGGGCATGTTCCTATGGAGTTGTTCTTTGCCCTGCTTCCTCGTGGTATCGGTGTCCCTCCAGGCTCCAGGCTTTCCTCTTTCTGGTTAAGCCTGTATCTTTTTCATCATTCTCTTCTTTTTCTCCCGTGACTGTTGCCTCACCTCCCAGTGGCCTTATTTTCACCAGAGACAGGTCTTGTGCCACTCAGACACAAAAGCAAACATGCGGGTGCGTGAGGGCGTAGGTGCAGGGAAGGGATGAGCGTGGGAAAGGAAGACGCAGTGGTCCTCGCCCCCTGACTTTGCTTGGCAGTGGGGTGAGATGGCTCCAGGAGGCAGCCCAATCATTTAGGATGGTGCAAATACAAAGATGAGAGAAACTAGACACTACATCAGCCCCAGTTCTCTCCTGCTGTAGCTAGGTCTTTGCATACATGGAGTTAAATGGAATAGAATAGAATAGAATAGAATAGAATAGAATAGAATAGAACAGAACAGAACAGAACATTTTCAGTTGGAAGGGGAAAACAACCCTGTCCTGGGATTTGCCTGGGAGGAGGTGTATCTTTACACTATCACCAGACTGCATCATCAAGCGTTTTGCAACCTGTTTGTACACTGTGTTCAGCTGTTCCATGTTACACCCTTGCAATGCAGACTTTAAGACTTTAGACTGCTGTGAAAGGTAGAGAACTGCAGTAGAGTTCACATACAGCATATGTACTCCCTAGAGTATGATTTTGTTGAAAATTTAAGCATCCGCTAAGGCAGCTAAAAATGATGGAAGCCAATAAAATGATCAATATGCCCCAGTATCAGAGTCTAAATCCTCATGTTTAGTGTTGCTGATTAAGATATTTTAACAAAAAGTTAGAGTGAAAGTAAGCTGAGGACTTTTACTAAAAAGAACTAGGAAAAATAAATAAATTTTGAAAAGACTAAAATTACCTACCCTTTACATTATTTTTTTTTTTATGCCTGCTAACACAGGGAATTGGTTTATATGCAGGGGATTTTATTCATAGGTAAATAAAATGTACTGGAGAGATTGAAGATGTGTTGTGATAGTCGGTGAATTCTGGGAGATGGAGGTTCCACCCAGCAAAGGATCAGAGCGCTTACAAAAATCTCCCAATCTGCAGCTCGGCAGCTGACTTTCTGATCTGGCTTCGTGTTTGGGGTTTTTTGGTGGTTTTTTTTCACTGAGTCAATTTGCTGTCTTACAGTAGAATTGTTCAGTGACTTATTAAACATGGGTCTGCGCCATACAGAGTCACTCATCACGCTGCAGAGATACTTGCAGTTTACCTTTGAAATAGATTTAGCCTTGTATTAGAATGGAGGGGGACCAGCATAACTCAAATCCTGAACATTTCCAGTCTGTACAGACCTAGCGATTGAGGGATCAAAAGATTAAATCTTATCTGTCATCCTATGTATATGTGGGTGGAGAGGCATTCTGCCTACAAGAAGAACTATCAGAAACTAGTTACCTTGCGTACAGTATCTGAGTATGAAAGGAAGAAATAGCTTTCTGATTACAAAAGAAAACAGTTGCTGGGCACAGGAAAAGTATATGCTTTGTTCTTTTAATTCTTCTTTGTAGCTGTCCCACTTGTCTCCGAGTTGGCAGTGGAAATTCTGGAAAAAGGAGAAGTGAGATTCTGGTTGCAAGCTGAAAAACTGTCTGGCAATGCAAAGGCCAACTTTGTATTTAATGATAAAGAGATTTTCAATGGAGAGGTAAGTCTTTTCATTGCTTACATGTGTTTGCATTTTTATGAGCATCAATGAGTATTAATGCCTCTGTCTCCAATATACTTCCAACTAGTGTTCCACACATGCATTTTCATGAGAAATAACATTTGTCATTGAAAGCATCATTAGAAAGATATTGTCTGTAGTTCTGAGCTGAAGCTGAATTCTACTGGATGCAGTTTATAAAGTGGAACTAAATGACTTCCTGCCACCTTTGTGAGTACCACGTGTTCTGTTTACTAGTGGGGACCATAGGAGTTCCTTCCATAAGGTAGTCCCAGGTAAGAAACTACTGTGGTCTTCAAGGAGTAACTGCAGTTGCCCAGATTCACCCTACCTCCTTTATCTATGGCCCTAGCATACCCTTGTGCTCAGTTCTTACCTCTCTCTGCCATTTGGAGGAATTTATTACACCAAGGGAAAATTTCCAACCGGTTGTTTCCAGCAGCAGAACTTGTTACTCCCAAAGACATGACATGGCATGCTTTTGTTGCAACACTGATACCAGGTAGAAAGCAGAGATGGAGCATTCTACACAAAACTTTATAAAAATATAATCCTCCTCAAAGAAAGTGTTATTCTGAAAAGAGGCAAATTTAAACCTAACGAAGAAGAACACAGTAGTCACCATGCAACAGGAATGTCACGTGTTTGTATAGCATCAGTAAATAGGTTTCATTTTTAACTGATTTCTTATTTATTTGATTTTATGTTTAGAGCTGGAGCTAGTGATAGTGAGAACATGAACAAAGAAAACAAAATTCCACCTAAAGATACCATATAACATTTGACAAATATTTTTCTGACTCTGACATCCAATAACTGCTGCTTTACTTTCCATTCCTGAAGAAATATAAAATGAAGGTGGACCAGAAGACTGGCCTTGTTGAAATGATTATGGATAAACTTGAGGACAAGGATGAAGGGACTTACACTTTTCAACTGCAGGATGGAAAAGCAACCAATCAGTCCAGCCTTGTCCTCATTGGCGATGGTAAGCTAATCTATATGCACAATAGGCTGGAAAAATTATTCCGAGGCTGCCTCAGTTGTCATCTTCCCTTTGCACTGTTTTCCATACCAATAGACGTTCCAGTGGTTTTTCATGTCACAGTGCTTGCCTGCCTCATATAGGACAGGGCATGTGTGTGAACTGATATTTTTTAAGTGCTGGGAGGAAGGGGAATTGTTATAGAAATGTAAAATATTGCAGCTTGTCATGATTTACTTTTGTATGGATGGAATAATGATTTCCCATGGAAAGAGCCCATTCAGGTGGGAAGAAGTAGCTGCACCTCTTAGAGCTTGAGCAGCTCGCTGACTCTGCTGCCGCTCATTTGCCTTCCTACTGAGAGCAGAAAGTAGCTGTATGATTAGGGATTACACTTCATCAGATATGACACATTAAACTCCTGATGACTGTATGCAGCTGGGAAAGTTGGGTTAGCCGTAATCAGTTTCTGACACTTCGGAATGTTGAGTGAAAACCTGACCCTATGGCAGAATTCTCACTGACTTTCAAGGGACAGAGTTGCACCTAACTGGTACAGTGACATTCAGTACTGTACAAATGGCACATGATGTTTAACCTTGTATTTCTTGCTGGTTTTATTTCCTAGTATTCAAGAAGCTGCAGGATGAAGCAGATTTCCAGAGAAAAGAGTGGCACAGGAAACAAGGTGATAATATGGATACTTATAAGAATCATATATATGCAGTCTGCTAAGAGTTTGTTTATATTTATATATGTTAATTTGAAATAGATGTTTTTTATTGCTTACCCTCTGAAGGAGAAATAAGAAAAATGAAGCCACATTAAAATATAACAGTATTCTTGTCAAGAAAAATATGTTTGTCTTTGGTTTTGTATTGTGAATACCATTGATGTGACTTTTAAAAATATATATGTGGTTTTAAACAGGTCCTCATTTTGTGGATAAACTGGGATGGGAAGTTACTGATGACTGTAACGTGATGTTGAAATGTAAGGTAAGGGGCAAGTAAAACACCGAGTACAACGTTCAAAGGACTTTGACCTACCACTACTTAGATGGTGAGGGTGGGAAGGCACTAAAGACGTGCCCTTTGCTTGTGTACTCCCAACTGCATATCGGATAGTGACAGAGCCTCTGAATGCTAATCATGCTGAGGTGACTGCTCATTGCGTGTAACAAAATACCTTGGAAAATAGCTTGAACTTTTTTCTTCAGGTCTGTCAGCCACCCACCTGGGAAAAGGCACCTGAATAGGAATGACAAGTCTTTGTGAATCTTTCTCATTTTTGGCCAGTTCTCACGTGTAGGAATCCCAGTGGTTCCCTGGGCTCCTTGAAGCTGGTGGCAGTCCCTTTCTCTCTCTTTTCATCCCTGCTGTTTTCCCACTTGCATCCCTCATTTTAAAGCGGAGGTCTGAAACCACTCACTGTGACCAAGTTGTGAAGCTTGCCGTTCTTTTATAAGAGGCTTGAACAGGCTAACCCATGCAACGCTAAGTTCCCCTGCTCAAATGAAGAGAATAATTACAATGTGGTTTTCATCCATCTTAGGTGGCTAATATTAAGAAGGAAACACACATTGTGTGGTACAAAGATGACAGGGAGATAATGGTAGATGAAGAACACGACTTTAAAGATGGTGTGTGTACTCTGCTGATATCGGAGGTGAGTGACTGTCCTTGTTAGCCCGCAGCTGAAGGTAGTGTTATGAATTCAGATGAAAGATACAATCTAATCTGATATTTCAGCAGAACACTCAAAAAAGGAAGTGAGTTTTTAAAATGGAAAAACTTGCAAGGTGTCTGTGTCTTAGCTAAAGCAAATGTCTATCTATAACTACTTGCTCAGATTTTCAGGAAATGATGACAGAAGAGAAAATAAGCTTGTCACTTCCTTTGCATGTCAGTTTAACAACAGAATGAGACCACAATTATGTTGCGAATGACATTTGGAAAGCACTTGTCACTCAGGCTTTCAGAGGACCACCCTCTTCGAGCCACCAGAGAGGTCTGGTCCATACCCAGCCTTGCTGCAGACTTGGGGGGACCTGCATTCACCACTTCATCTCTTTCCTCTCGATTCTTTGGCTGAGGAAGGGAAGAGGTGTCAGGGCCCCCAGGGACCGGGGGCTCCCCCACAGCTGCAGGCCAGGGCCTGTCCCACCACCCCAACCAGGAGCAGGGCAGCTGGGGGGCATCGGGGCAGCCCCAGCCCCAGGGGTTGGGCACCTCCCTGGGGATGGGATGTCATCTGGGTTCAGGAGTAAAATCTAAATTTTTGTACAGTAACTATTCTGAGTAGTTTTACTTTTACAATATTGCAGTTTTCTAAGAAAGATGCTGGCACTTACGAAGTCATACTGAAGGACGACAGAGGAAAGGACTCCAGTGAGCTAAAGCTTAAGGAGACAGGTCAGAGCCACTTTCTGCGTGCTGTCAGCCACACCAGCTGGCAGCCTGACTGCTCGCCTGCCAGCGGGCCTGGGGTAATACAGGCAACTGCGTGTCACCTTCCTGTGGCTTTGTTCCTCCTGTGTATAAGATCATCTCATTAGAAAAACTGAGATTTTTCAGTTCAACTAATATTTGAACATAGCTTATTGCATCTGGATTCTGTATAATTTTGGGAGAACATGATGACTAATGCTAAGCAAAATGATAACAGGTTTCCTCAGGGGGCTATCAGTAATGTAAGCCTGCAAGTATAGAAAGAAATTATAGAACTGGATAATTTTAAAAGATTTCACATTTTTATTATGTTTTGCCATTCAGTTATTTAGGGACCTTTCCACTCATTGTGATTACTATATTTTTAAAATTTCACTTATCTTTTCAAGCAAGTGGATAAAACCCTATCCATTAGAATGTATAGAGATAGGTTAGTATTCCAACTAAATAGTGTCATTTATGGGGGGAAAAAGAAAAAAAAGAAAGAAAAAGAAAATATAGTTTTGTTCAGCTGCAGCAGTATCCATCAAGGTTGCTGTTAAATAAAGTCTGGAAATCATGGAATAACAGGCTATATTTCTGCATTACTAATATGCTTCATAAGGTAGGTCTGATTTCTTTTTCAAACCTACTGGGGAGAATATTTCAGAGCTCGTACTTGCCCTATTATTGACTGTGCTTGAGCTGCAGACAGAGAGTCTTAGTCTCTGGATTTTATTTCCACAGCTTTTGCAGATCTGATGAATGAAGTATGCAGAAGGATTGGTAAGCACTTAATTCTCTTTCGAATGAATGACTCATTGTGACACACAATGAATGGCTGCATGGCTGCATAAAACCATATGCTCTTCTTTCAGCCTTATCTGCGACAGACCTGAAAATCCAGAGCACAGCTGAGGGTATCAGACTGTACTCCTATGTTACTTATTATGTGGAAGATCTGAGAGTAGGCTGGGTGCACAAGTAAGTATGCAAAAGCTTTGCAAAAGTCAGTGCAATTTTGTTTTTATAGACTCAGAAAGAACCCGGATATATGAGAGAGACGAGGCCCAGGTTTCTTCTCATCTCTCATGACTCCCTTCTCTCATATGAGTTAGTTTCAGTGAACTACACCCATGTGAAACCAGTACGAGAGTCAGGTGTTGGTGGTGTAGGGCCCTCCTGTCGTTTCCCTCGTGAGACAGACAGTCCCATGCCACGGGATGCTGTCAGGGCCATGCTGCTTCAGAGCGCTTCCCACCTCCCAGATGGGGGCTGCATCTTTCCCTGAATCAGTTTTAAGGAGTGATGCAAATATAACCCGGGAGACTGACAAGCTTTAAAAGAGGCCAGCACCACAGGTTCAGAGATACCTAGCCTGGAGGGCTGCTTGTCTAGAATCTGCAATTCATGGCAACTGGGACAAGCGGGCACGTCCTTTTTAATGCATGGGTTCATGTTTAGGAGGCAAAGCAAGATTCAGCATGTGCCCAGGGCAGTAAAATCCAGACAGCCCTTCCTGTGAGCACTACGAACCTAACCAAGACAGACAGAAGAACCGAGATTTTAAAAAATAATTTGAATGCCCAGCTCCCCATAAAACGAATGGGAGTTGTATATCCAAGTCCATGAGACAGCTTTGAATTCTCAGCCAGCGCAAACAGCATGCACTGGAAAACGCAGAGAAGTAAACAACTTAGATTTGTTTTAATATATATTTGAATCACTTCAAATCTATTATTATTATTGTTGCTGCTTCACTTCCTGTGGACATGGTAGTAGTTAGTCTTTAGGATGGAATCTGAATTACTGATCTCTCAATGAACCTCATGTAAATGAGGCACAGCATACCCAGGATGTGCTGTAATTATTGGCACTGCTGTTAACCAGTAACGCTGCCAGAGAAATGAAAGCAGTTTAGGTTTTCCTGTTTCTTGGCACCCATTTTGACCTGGTATCACCAGGAGTCCTAGGCATTTCAAAACTGGAAGTGAATATGAAGTATTCTGCATTTCTTTTTCTCTCAATTCTCTCTCTTTTCTCTATTTAATTTTTAGGAACTAATTTAATCTTGAAGTACATCAAATTAATCTAGTAAAAATGTTCTTTGACCCTCTAGTATATTCAAAGTTATCAGTTTAAAGATAATGAGCAGCTTATTTGACTAATACCTTTTGCCTCATCTAGGGCAATTAACTGCTTAGCTAGGAAGCTGAGAAATTGATATTTTTTCATGGAAGAAAATATACTTATGTCAAAGTATGTTTAATTGTAAATGCCAAAGTATAGCAGAGCGTCAGAAAACATTCCAACTAGGCAAACAAAATTTGTGACAGAAGTGGGGGGTTTGTAGGTACAGCTCTATATAGTTTTACTTTGCCCAAGCAGAAATAAACTTATGCTAAGAATAAAATACAAACATTTGAGGATGTATGGATTACCCTTCAGAGATCTGGGGTTTAAATTTGCATGTGTCTTTTCTGGGTCAGGTCACAGACTGAGATGCATAACTTTGCTTTGAGGAGAGATAGACCTTGAACAGGGAAAGACCGTCGTGTCAATTCTGCCACGTTGGCCCCCAGCTTTATCAAGTATTTGACTTCAAAAGTTTCAAAATATGGTGGCACACCATAGCACCTTGGAAATCATTTAGTAACTGCAGATGTACTCAGTGACTCATCATGAGCAAATCCCATTTGTACTCCAGTGAAACGAAAGGGTAATGTTGTTTTGTATTTTTCAGCGATACCCAGATTAAGTTTACAGACCGAGTGAAGACTGGTGTCACCGGGGAGCAGATCTGGTTGCAGATCAACGAGCCAACTCCACAGGACAAAGGCAAATACACAATGGAACTCTTTGATGGTAAAACAGGACACAAAAAGACAGTGGATCTTTCTGGCCAAGGTAGGCCATTCCCTCTGCTAACATCATCTGTATCACGTGGGCGTTACACTGTGGTCGGGCAGGAGCATCTCTAGCAGGATCTTGCTGCAGACCTGTTACCGTTTGGGTTGTAGGTTCCCTGGGTGCACCCAGCAGCCTGGCAGTCTTTGTGGGGACAAAGCAATTTGTTTTCCCCAACCTGTGCTCTCAGGTCATAAATCGCAACCGGCTTTTTCCTATTCCAAATACCCGCTTGCAGTTTGCCCACTGAGACGTCAGCCCAGTTTCTGAGCTGTCTTACAAAACCCCTCGTGTTGCTGGCATTGATTGGCAGTTTTCAATACAAGTTGTAGCACTGAATGCCTTCTGTATCTTTCCCTTCCAAGTAATATTTGGAGGCGGAAGTGAGGGACAAGTTTGTTCTGTTATTTTCCTACTGCATTTCTTTGATGGATATAATAGGGCTCCTTATTCTTCAGAGATGTCAAGACTGGTCCCTTTCATCAGCACGATGAAGGACTGTTAGGGGAACAGCTAAAATTATTTGCATTGACTGCTGAAAGCTTTTACTCTGAGAGACCTCTCAGATCCTAGGGAACAGATTAACTCCTTCCAAACTCCTGCGTTTCCATTCCCAGCTGTTCCCACCCCTAAAGCTTCACTTTGGGTCTGCAAGCTCTGTGTAAGGGCAATAACCCAGCTACCATGTTGCTCCTTCTGTACTCTGTCCCCACTACCTGAGAAAAGAGATTTCTTCTTCCCTTTCAAAGAGGAGAGGTTGGCCTCCCACATGATGGTAGCTTAGCCTGAATTTACAAAGGAGACAGCAGTTTGCTGTCTGGTTTGTTCACGGCATCAGTGTGATGCTTCAGAGCAGATGTGAAAAGCCCTCAGAAATACTCTAGTATTCCATAAGCCAGTGGTCCCCAAGTGGGGTGTGTGCAAGATGATCTGCTGGGGTGCGGGAAAAAAATATGAGAACTTCAGAAGTACATTTATATAATTTATAAATAAATAAATATACATACATTGGGGGTGCATGCTCTAAAAATTTTTACCTATAGGGGTGCACGATCACAAAAGTTAGCTATCATTTAGGTAGCGTATTGTGGATTTCTTCCTCTGTTTTGTGAGATAATTTCAGACTATTGCTCTCCTGCTATCTCTTTGTCTTAAAGCCTGACTTGTAGAAGAAAAAAAAAGTGGATTTAGGCATAAATATATACCTACAACAGCTGCCATATACCAGATGGCCTTTATTAGTTGAACCATTCAGCATTTTAGGGAGTACATAATATGCATACATCCATACATTAATATTTCTTTAATTAAGTCTACATTTTTAATTTAGTTCTACATTCTAAATTTAAACTTGTGATTATTTATCTCCGAACCTACCTTTAAAATCAACTTTTCTCTTTACAA
Organism: Limosa lapponica baueri; assembly: GCA_002844005.1. NCBI lineage: Eukaryota > Metazoa > Chordata > Aves > Charadriiformes > Scolopacidae > Limosa > Limosa lapponica. The sequence goes on from KZ505723.1 coordinate 83,765, forward strand.
AGCATTTGATGAAGCCTTTGCTGAGTTCCAGAGATTAAAGTAAGTATTATGCCATCTAAATGCAGTAATGGCAGCCATAAAATAATAAGAGTATTTGTTTGTTTTGTGCTGGAGCTAAATATATCCTGTGAAACAAATCCTAGTCCTACAGAAGTCTGTAGGAGTTTTGCATGTGACTTCTTTGATGCAATTCTTATATAACAGTTAGGTAACGAAGAATAAGCAATATTGCCTAATGATGAGAGAAATTCTCCTTAATGGGTTAAAGGCAATTAAAAAAATAAGCTGTTTTTCAATCACTCTAAGTAAACCTTAACTGAAAATTTACTTTCTTTTTGTTTCTTTCAACTCCAGGCAAGCTGCGATTGCAGAGAAAAGTAAGTGGGGCTCCTTTGACAATAGTTGCAATAAACTGTTTATGAAAGTTTTCTTCCTCTCCAGGAAGGTTGTGTGTTGGGAGGGAGAGGGCACTTATACAGGTGTATCTGCATGCACTCATCCTAAAATGAATTTGTCCTTGCACCAAGGGGAAGCAAGGAGAGTGATCATTTAGTGATTTAATGTTAGTGCTAGTACCGCTATATTTATGGGTTATGTTGATTTTTCCAGTCTAAGCTCCTGTTCTCACTACTAGTAAGCCTTCTCTAAAAATTATCTTTATGGCTGAGATCTCTCATGCATGTTCTCTGCCCAAAAGCCACTTTGTTTTCAAAGAAGGAGGAAATCACTTTGCAAGTTTTGAACTATCTAAAATGTCAAATGGCTCTGCATTGCATAAAGAGATGGGCAAGAAAGCAACAGGAGCTTTTGTATTGCTTAAAGACTGATCCCTCTCAGTCTCAGTATCAGTCTCCTGATACTTTCGCGTGTGTGTCAATTCCAACATAGCAAGTAAACCAAAAGTATGTAATATGTGCTTAAGTATTCTCCCTATTTACAGAAAAATGCATGGAAAAAATGTAACACATCCAAAAGTTCTCACACTGCAGATGACTTTCAGACCTATATAAAAATGAGGGCAGAACTGGCATTTGAAAAGTTATTGGAGAAAAACGTGTAGAGAGATCTGAGCTAACACCTCCTGGACATATAATCCAAATAAAGCTGGGTTTGGAAATGTACAGTGATTCCTACAAGTCCCAGCTGAGATGGCACAAAGAGATCAGTAGTAGCCCTACCCTGGGCATTTAATTTCTAGCCCTGGATGATTCATAGGGGGCTGGCATGTTAATTGACATAACACAGTCCTGTTCCTGGTCTCATAAGGTTGTTATCTCTGTCATCCAGAGCACATCTTTTACGGAATACATTAGATGAGAACATTTTGTATAGTCATTTCCTTCCTCTGCCAGGCTCCACCAAGACTTATAAGGATCAAAATCCATACTCCACAATAAATGTACCACAGCCAGCATGTGATCAGCTTATTTGTATTTATGTAAGATTTCTATAGGACTTTGAGCTTAAAACTAGACCAAATATCGATCTCATATGAGAGATCAGTATGTACCCAGATATGTACAAAGTGGTGGAATTTCAGTGCTGTCACTGAGACTGTCTTTGTATTTAGATCAAAACCCAATCTCCACCACTTTATTAGCTGTCATTCAGTTCCTTAAGGAAACACAACGTTTTTAGTTTACAACACTAAAAATGTAGAGTGCCAGATCTCAAAAATTCAGGGTTTTTTTTGTGCACTCAGAAGTAACACTGAATTGATGGCAAAATCTGCAGGACACAGCACATGTACTTTAATTCCCCTCTGCAAGTGATTGACACCAGCTATTAACACATCTTTTGCTGTGAATTCAACGTTTTTTAAAGTCCAAATGGTGTGCTAAGAATGCTGAATAGCTCTCTGCTAGCACAGATATCAGAGACAAGTTGTACATAAATAAGATAAAAGAAAAGAACTAGAAGGGAGAAAGAATCTGGGACACCGTTGATTTTGAGACACTAAAGAAAATTACGCTTATTTATTTCCAGATCGTGCACGGGTACTTGGAGGTTTGCCCGATGTTGTCACCATCCAGGAGGGCAAGGTACTGTAAATTAGCTGAAGTTTTGCACAACAGCCCAACAGCTTGAATGCCTTTCAATGATGGGAAAATAGTCACCTTTTTTTTTTTTTTTTTCAAAGATGACATCTTTAAAATCTGCTACATTATTTATTCATCCCCTGCCTTCTGTACATAATTCAGCGGTCTTGCACAGATGGGTTTATGTATTCAGGGCAGTGTCTTTTCTTAAGCATTAGATAAAAGTGAGATGACAATGTGAGCTGAGACTAAAACTCCTTATATAACCAGCTCTTTAAAAATTCATGCACAGGTTTCACAGTTAGATTTTTTTTTTGTAACAGGGTATCAGGGAAGCTTAACTCCTTTTTTTTACAAAATGCTAGTCTTTCTACGGCTTTTGCAGTTAAATTCCTCAAAACGTGGCAAGATAGTCACACCTGTCAAGGCTGGGTTTTGGATGGTGTAAAACTAGTAAACCAGTCTAACTCAATTCTCTTCCAGACAAAAGGAGACAGTTTTCTCTATTTCATCAGGGTAAACGGGAAGTCAAAAGAAGTCACTGGATTACATTAGCAGAGTTTTAACCAAAAGTTTATTGTAAGGCGCTCCCGGGGGAACACAGCTACATCGATGCTTGAGCGCAGAACAGATGACCCAGAAAGCCAGTTCTCAATCTCGCAACCTTTTCCCAGCACGCCGCTTCTACAAGTTGCTGCTTAATAGTACTGAGACCGAGAAGCGCCTGCTCGTCACTTCCCGCTGGTCTGCCACTAGCCAGTTCCTCTTTGCAATGCGTGCGGGCGCTGGAATAGGGCACGAGAATGTCATTGAAAAGCTGGGATGTGACAACTACAGTAAGGCAGCTTCCTGGTATCTCTGGCTTTAACCGGCAGTAGGTCAGCCGAGTTAAAAGTATTTGATTATAAGCTGAGCAGAAGTGTTAAAGAGTCTAAAATGTTGGTCTGAATCGCTTAACAACGCGAGATATAACATAGCCAACAGACAGTGGACTGCAGCAGTTCTGGGAAAATTAAGTATGCTGGCATTTTAAAATGAAAAAAATGAAAAATGAAAATTGATTAAACCTTTCATTAAACAATTTAGCAGCTTGGGAAATGATGTAGGAGTAAGAAGCACTCGTGAGCATTGTAACTGTAGGTGGAAGACACAAAGAAACAGAATTAATTTGCAGATTCTCAGCTAATGGTGCTTGTGCTCGGAGATGAGATTCTCATACTGTTTTGGGTGGTTATTATTATTTGGTCTTTCTGCCAGAAGAGAATTGATATGAAGTTGAGTATGACCTCACTAAAGAAAAATGTGTAGAGTTTATAAATAGGGAGTTTGTAAAAAACTAGTTGCAAAATCTTACCCAGACGCACATTGTCCTTGACAGCAAGGACATTTGTGATGTTTGAATAAGTGACTGAAAAACTCCCAGAACTCAAGACAAATATCCTTGACCTTATATTTCTCGATGCAGTAGACAATCGTTTTGTGAAACAGAGTAGGACAGAGCGCGATCAGGGAAAACAGTGCTTGTCTGGGTGGTGTTGGCTCCTCTGTCTATTGTTTGCATATATGCTGGAGAGAGGGGAATGCAGTTCTCTGTTGCGTAATTCATGCACATTGCACGATCATCAAGGATTTTGAAAAACAGTAAATGAGACAGCAGAGGACTGCCAATTGCAAGCCTTGATTCTGAATACAAGTGCAGCCATAACTAGAGAGTTATATGAACAGATTGGTATCCCTAGATTCAACTTCCAAGCATATGCATGTCTTAAACTTAAACTTAACACCGTGACTGTGATGCTATTTATTAGCTTTTTACATGGGAGCTGAAGGATATGTGTGAGAACAAATGAACCAGTGTTTACCCAGTGTTAATCAAACAGCGTTCCAGATGGCCTAAGAGGCTTCCACCGATAGACAGAAATGCTCTTCAGCAGTGTGATACCATTGGAAAAGGCTAAGTGTCAGTTCATATTAGGGAGGAATTTGACCTGACAGAGAATACTAGTCTAAGTTTTGTGTACAGCCAGCCAAATTAACCTAAGTGGCTATTTTAATGAAAGCCTGTGAGTATGGGGTTTTATTTTTAAAAGGAGGGGCTCAAGATTCTGACAGACAGTTTCAGATCTAGAAGAAACGTGTTGCATTCTTCTGCCCACTAAATCCCCTTCTACCCTTCTGCCAGGGGTAGGTGCCCTCACAGGTAGGCCGGAAGAAGGGAGCAGGTTCCCATGATTGAGCTGCTTCAATTCACTCACTGGCATCGTAGCTCAAACCACCCAGGAAAATGAGTTTGTGCTAACATGCAAGAGGAACGTCAATACTTGAAATACAACGACACATTTCCCTCTACCACCTGTATTACCCTACTCCTTAAAATCTGTACTGAAAGGCAGAAAAGGTGGGGGGGCACACGAAGGGCCTTGCACCTGCTGCCAAGTGCACATGCCTCAATGCCCCAGGTCCAGACTTATGGGAACTTTTGCGGGGAGCTCTGAAATACTGAGATCCAGTTCAAAGAGATGGGTTTTAGTCACCCAGTTTTTTTCAGATACTTCAGATTTCCTGATAGATTTCATTCACTCACCACAACATCTAGACAGGCTTCCAGTCCTTCTCCTTGAGGAGAAAAGTGCCTCTTCCTCTCAGGAGGACAGGACACACTTTTTACCAGGATAAAAAGTTCAGGCTGAATACAGCATTACAATCAGGGGTTTCTGTGAGCAATAAAGATATGCATTAACTTATGAACACATGGGTAAAAGCAATCTCCTGCCCAATGAACAGAAAATCTGAAATAGATAGGTGCAGTCCCAGTGGGTGATCACTGCCCCTTGGCTAAGGCTGCATAATTATTGAATCACCTTCAAGAAAACCAAAGATCTCACTATGTACATACTGAATTATATATCTCCGCACATTAGTACCTGGAAAACAAGTAAGAGTTGGGAAGGTAAAGAGGAGCATGGAGGTCAAAACAGGAACTAGTGATGCAAGGTTAAACAAAATGCAGCTATTTTAAGGAATTATTCAGAAGAAAAAAAAACTCGTCACTTGAATCTCTTTGAATTAAAGAGTACTGACACCACTTCAAACACCTGAGGTTTGAAAGATGCCACTAATAGAGCTGTCTGGACACAGACATCAGCTCATTAGCACATTGAAGTGGCAGCTGGGGCCACTCAGTGATGATCTCTTGCTTGCTAGAGAATCAGAAGACAACAAAGAAATACCAAGCACCTAAAGGAATACACATGCAATGCCTGGCCAAGACTGAGGGCATGTTTATAATGAGAGCAATAAGAGGGGAAAATTTAAATCTTCCCATTTTCCCCTTGTTTTTCAAAAAGATGGACTGATAGAGTGATCAAAACCACATTCACACCAGTGGGCTATCAGCTAACAGCTTCATGTGGTCACCAGCTGTAGGTGCTGCAGGAAATCAGATAGAGGCCGTTTCTACCATGCCGTAACCACCTCTCACATGGAATCTGCCTTTTCTTTGGTACCAAGAATTATGTGTTGTTGCTGGAGGAAAAACTTCCCCTCCCTTTTGTTCTCATGTTAGTCCTTAGGGGATGTGGGATTTACTTGATTTTTATTTTGTTGTCAGAGGTACAAAGATCTTTCATTGGTATAGAGGTATCCATTTTTTCTATCTGCCCATTTCAACAGCCTTCTCTGTATCTGTCTTCTGTCCCATCTTCCACCATCACACTACCAGATAGGAAGCAGAGAGGTGAAGGGAAGGTAGCCTGTTAAATAGATTTCTCACAGTAGATTTTTATCATGACAGACTATAGGGCTAACAAGGTGAGCGCTCTTCAGTTGTCTCTATTTTTGATGTATTTTTATCAAGAGCCTTTAAAAAAATGTAAGAGAAACTTGAATCCAGTCAAGTGGAAGCATGTCCATTCCTTATGTATCACTTAGTCCATGCCTAATGAACCTTTTTCTCTGCAGTAAAAATTCTTCATTTTCCATTAAAAAAATATTCTACGTTGAATAACTTTTTAAGTTCAGACCAATGTACTATTTAATACTTAGATGTAAACGGATTCTTTCCTACATAAATGCCCAGAGAAAGGCTTATGTACCACTGAAGTTGCCTATGAACATTTTTAACACTTGACTCTATGTGATGTTCATTTTTGCAAACTCTTTTGAGAAGATTCCCATGGCATTGCGACTTGAGGAGGGGATCATTTAAATGTATTGATATCTCCCAAACATGAATTTCTCAGCTGACAACAAAAAAAAGGAAGCCTGAACATGGTGTGCACGATAGACTCCCCAGCCTAGAGAAAGTATCCACCTGCCAGTGAGCTCTACAACAACTGACTCTCTGATAATGAAGATACTCCCTTCAGTCTGATGGGACTGAATTCAGACCTTAGAAACATTACTAACATCAAAGGGAAATACTTACACAAATACCAAAGAAAGAGTAAAGCCTGTATTGATTTCAGTTAAAAATAGCTTTATAGAAGTGCATAAAACAATTCAAGTCTGTTGGAGAGCTGTCAGGGCATAGTTTTAAAAGATCCTAAATTAAACAAAGTATTCCAGGGACACTTTGTTCTCAGTTATTTAAAAAGGCAGGCACACTTTCTTTACTTCTGTGGCAAATATATAGTGAGCTTAATGCAAAAAAATCCACCTGACTGTTCATCAAATTCTCATTTCAGGTCTAACACATAACTGCAGATAATATCTAATTTTATATTAAACAGTATGCATGGAGAAAGCTCTTCTAATGATTATGAGAGTAGAGAACAAGGTCCATAAAATATTGAAAGGTTTTAATGGAGTTTTTGAATTAACTAAGTACCTTCTTTTCCTTTATGGTACAGAAGACACTGACAAAAATTATTGATTACTGATGATGATATGCATCCATTTACTAAAAGCAGGAAGATATATAGGGGTTTGGAACATTTGAAGAGTCAGGCATCAAAAAACACAGCAAATATTTACTGAGCCTTACCTGTAATTCCTTTTGTACCTTTTTTCTATAGGCACTCAATCTTTCTTGCACTGTCTGGGGAGATCCTACTCCAGAGGTCTCATGGCTGAAAAACGAAAAAGCATTTGTGTCAGATGCTAATTGCATCCTGAAATATGAATCTGGAAAAAATGTCAGCTTTACCATTTCTACTGTGTCCACACACGACTCTGGGAAATACAGCATTGTGGTGAAGAACAAGTACGGCACAGAGACCAGCGATGTCACTGTAAGTGTGTTCATACCTGAGGAGGAGAGGCAGTCCGAGCAAGAGAAAAAGAAAGAAGATAAGAAATGAATGCGTGAATTTAAGACTAGGAAACAGAAGTATGGGGTAGATTTTGGATGACAGGCTGACATAATCTGTGTGTGTAAATGGCTTTCTCTTTTAGCAGGCAGTCTTGGATTTTTCCATTCACTTCACTTTTGTTTCTAATACGCTTAATTGTAACAGGGAAAACAGGGCCTTTCTTAAGTACTTTCTTATTGCTAACTTCACAGGACCTAGTTGTAGCATCTTCAGCCAGGCCAAATGCATGCTGGCTGGGAACACAGGTCCACCGTTTGACCCTCTTCCTGGAGCATTTGGCCATACAACAAAAATGGAAAGGGTGAAGAATGGAGGCAACTGATGAGGTAGATGGAAAGATAAAAAATGATCGAGGCATTTTTGAGCAGCAGTTTAGATTTGTTCCAACTTTCACAAAGTAGCATAGATGGAATGTGTTAGAGACAAATCACAGAGATATTAGTGTTGGGTTTGTCTACATTAAGGCCCCTTTGTATTGCTGTGTTAATTTAGAGAGGCCTTAATATGGGTGTTATCTACATCCATAAATATTGTTTAATCTGCCCAATTAGGGTAAAAGTACTGTAACATAAATGAAAATGAGGCTTAGGAGGCCAGAATACTAATGTGTGTGTGTGTCTGCAAAACTGTATGAACTCTCCTCTATGTTCACAAATAAACAGAATTCACTTCTTTCCTTCCATCACAAGCTTGTTTCACTGTGTCTTGTTTCACTAGTCACGGCTCTGGTAGTTGTGCACAGTACCTTAGTCTCTTAATGCTTTCACCACTGTAATTACCTCTAGCTTTTCTCTAGATCCCTGTTAATCTTCACTTTACTGTTTACGACAAAACCCGCAATGGCACCTCGTCACAACTTTCTGTCCAGACCTTCACATCTCAGCTCAACAAGGTATTTTTGCAAATTTAGGCACCGGAGTGGTCTCATGCGATTCAATGGACCTGCTCGTGAATTTTGATTTAAGGGTGTTACAGGTAAGTATTTTGTTAGACTGAGACCTCAGTAAATTTCATCCAAAGTTAACACTGAAGGTCAGAAAAAACATATTTTGTCAAGATCTTTTAAAGCTACAAGAAGAATCTTCACTGGAACATAGGAAAAAAATGGTTTTTTCAGACAAAAATGTTTCAGATAAAAAACATTTGTCCAGATCTTTGAACACACTTATATAGATTAAAAACTCCATGTCAGCTATTTTACAACAATGCCACTGATTATTATTAGCTGAGGAAGAGCAAGAGAATGTACATACATGTCCATCCTGCTGGACATACATATGATCTATACATGTGATACAATATATATCATATATATATATATACATGATCAGAAGCAGTTATCAGCCCAATTCCTAATTAGGAGAGCAATGTGCCATATTAATAATTCTTTTCATTACTAATCTCACAACAGCACAATTCTTCACATCAAAATCTAAAGAACTAACATATATTTTTAGTATAAGCATGATGTCTGTGCACCTTTCACATACTTTCTCTTGTCATTTTTAGCTACTGTGAGTGCTGACACAGTGCTGTTTCCCAGGCACTCATTTTGCTGCAGCACTGACATTTCTGTGAGGATGCCACTAGTAAGTGCTGTACAGTTAATGCTCACTTAAACCCCTGCCATCCGAGGTTTACTGTCAGCTAACGTTAAAGGCGAAGTGGAAGCGTGAGGGAATCCTTAGTGGCTCAGGTAACAATAGATTCAATGCAGTTATCAGTGGTGAAAATGGTGATTTTTTTCCAACTCTTCAATTTTTTTTTTTTTTATCAGTTTCTATAAAGGGCTATTGATTTTGATCCTAATCATTAAAAAAAATAATAAATTCAGATTTAGATCAGACTTATGACCTACCAAAACACGTTATCATGCGCTTAACTTTATGCATGAATAGCACCTCCAGTTTCATGTTAAGTTTACCTGGTATAAATCTTTTTTTTTTCCAGAATAGATTTCACATCACAGGGATTTTTAACATGAAATTATGTAAAACTGTGTTTTCAGCATTTCACATAAACAGTGTATGTTTATACACAGCCTTACCTCCTAAAATAGTTAAAACTCAAGTATCAAGCTTGATGACATTATTGCAATTTTAAGTCTGCAATTATGCACATTAATTAGTCTGTTATAAATATCTGTTATAAAAAAGTTCAGACCATTTAGTCACAACAGCTGCATATCAGACAAAGTAAAACAGCTTAATTTTTAAATTTCAATACATAATCATGAGAATATCTGTAATTTGAGATACAGCAAGCTTTCTGAGTTTAAAGAACTAATGTCAAATTATTTGATAATTTCACTTAGTATGGCATGAAGCCAATTTAAGGATGATAAGCAGGTCACTACATCTTGGTCCAAGACATAGACCTTAAAGCAAGTGTCACATCTCTTCCATCCTCCAGAGCGCAAACAAGAATACAACTTGCTCCTTGCAATACCTGATAACTGATGCTTATTACTTAGCATTAGCATATTTTAATATTTTGGTAGCAGTTTATTTCTAGTACTTTATCTTCAAAAACGTGTCCTCCTGCCTCCCTCCTTTTGGCAGAACTGCGAGGGAATACAGGTGGGCCACCTCCAAGGTAACAGGCTGCATTCCACTTCTCTGTGCTCCAGAAGATGTATGTGTCCCTGAAAGTCAGAGTAATAGCTGCTTCTAAATGTACTGCTCCCAGGGATTCAGTCACAGTGGTTTCAAACTGAATTTGTGACGCATCCACCTTTCTCGCTTGTGCGCTTTTTGTTCTTGCTTTGCTTCAGGTGATTGTGATTTCTGTGTCAGGACAGACTGACACAGCCCAAGGACAAGATCAAAATAACACAACTGTATCTAAAAAGAAAAAAACAACAACAGCAAGCAAACGGAAGGAAGGGGAAAAGAAAGGTAAGGGCACTTTCACCTTTATGGTCTTCTACTCCAACGAAAAAATTGTTAAACATTATGCAGTTAATAGTCTGCGCTAATCAATATTACTCAGGTCCCAAACAACCAAGTTTACGGTATGTATGCTCTTAATCAACAACAAATGCAAAGTATGAGTTGCCAGGTTAAACCTCACTGAAAGATACTTAAATCAACACTTTTAAATCACCTTTCCACGGGGATGCAAGTTCTCGCCTTGGCTCACCTGGCTGATGGAAGTTTTTTAAGCCATAATAAATACTTTCAAATTCCTGAATGGAGAGGAAAGACCTCCTAAGCATGTATATATACACACATGGTGTTATTTTCCAAAGTGAGAATCATTTCAGCAGCTAGAGATTTGACACTTAACACACAAAAAAAGGCCTTGCTAATTAAGGGACCCTAAAGGCCAAAGAGTTTTAGAATAGCCATTGTTTGAGATTAATCAATTGTTCTCTCTTAGTTTCATGTCCATATTGAATGGTAAAGTTGGAATTATAAGCGATCATTTTATTGTCCAAATTAGAAAAAGGGAGGATTCAGCATTCTTGTATATTACAAATTTTTACTGTTCTTTTGGACTCTTACTACATAATTGCTACTTGGACATTGATTTATTCCTCACAATTACAACTCCCTCATGTAGAGCACTTTAGCTCCAAATAAGGCTTCAACTCCAACATTATCAGAACATCTGTTTTACATACTTTTGCCTAAGCATTTTTTCTTTGTATACAGGGTGTATTCATGTTATATCATTGCCAATAGAACATTTTATACCCTTATTAGCCTCCCCTTTCTGCTCCTAAGGCAAGAACAAATATTTAACTGCATTTCTTTTCTCTCTTGCCTTCCTGGTATGGGTAACCTAGACATTTCAGCAGTCCTGTAAATGAGATGACTTATGTGAGAAACTATAATTTACATCTGTAGATGTTTTGCAGGTCCTCAATCTTTTCTAATTAGAGACCGTAAAGACTTGGGCTTGCTCTTGGCTCTATAAAAAGTAGTAACATTATTTGTGCTACTGAATGTCTTTTTATGGGTATGGGAAAAGAAAAAGAACATGATAAGGTCAAAAGCAATATGAAAGCAAAGTCTTACTCTATGTACCTCTGTGATGCTGAGCATAGTAAATATAAGGGAAATTTTATTACTTCTTCTAAATCAGATGTTATTAAGCCACACGTAGAAGAAATTATTGCTACAGAAGAGACACCCGTTCCAAATGAAATCCCCCCTGTGGAAACAGAAAAGGATACAAAAAGCAACCAGCAAGCAGCAAAGATGACTGGTGGAAAGGCAGCAGCAGCAGCAGAAACAGTTCCTCAGCCCACAGAAAGCTTGGACGGGCAGGGGAAGAAACCATCGGGAAAAAAGCCTTGAGTAACGCCCCCTGCTCTTGCATGAAGAATGCCATCTCGTCATGATCTGGATAATAAATTCAAGCTGAGATTTCATGGGTGGTAGACTAGCTCTAATATTTTAACACAAAAGTTTATTCGTGTTTTTTTATAATATTTGTAATACTCCGTAACTTTAAATGCATAGTAGATGGGCACCTGCGTCTCAGTACCAGGTTAATTGCACTGCAGTCATTTCTAAGTATCTTAATAATGATCCATGTACTGACAAGGTGATTTTAATTACTGAAAAATGATAAACAGAGTTTGTTAGAGTGAATCCTGTCCAGAAGTGACATATTTATTACTCTGTAAAAGAATGCTGATATCAGTTACGTGGATCTGTTAATTGATATTTGTAGGCCATCGCAGCTTGAGGCAGACCCCGCTTACTTTCTCAAGGAAACCATACATACAGCCCTCTTAATGCCATGTGGGCTGTACTTTTGACCGTGGCCAATTTGGCCACAGGGGAAGACCTTCAGAAGCACAACCATTTCCTAAGGATGCGGGTGGGGCAGAAGTAACTTTTATTTTGATCCAAGTTTCTTCCATGCAAACCTGTTTCATCAGGTGGATTAGGATGTCATCTGGCCATTTCTTCTCACCGAGACCACTCAGGCCTCTCCACTTCATGAATTCCCCCATGGCCTTGGTGAGGTGCTATGGATATAGCATTAACCCATAAAGTATCAGCTGCCCTACATGTTCATTTCTCTCCACCCTTTTTGCTACAGCAATCAAACTTCTGTTTCCAAGACCTGCTAAACCCACTGTCCTGCTTCCCCTCAGTGACTCAGCCCAACACCGTCCCTTCTTCCCCTCACTGCAATATCAGGCCCACCGGTTTCTTACAAGAGAATGTACCTTCATGGTCTATATAAGTGAGGAATAAATACAAGCCAAGAATCTCTACTTTAAATCGCTACTGTGCTCGTTCACATTCACGGCTGTGTTCATTCACATGTACTTGGTACATTTATGTACTGAGGATATAAGAAAATATGACTCATTTGTGGATGCTTAGATACTTTGAAAGAAGCGGAGTTCAAGCTGAAAAACAAACCAATAAAAATAAAGGTCAGAATTTCTTTTGCTAATATGCAAACTGAGTTCGACATTTATGTGACAAGAAATTATTAAATACAAGAAAAAAAAGATATTTAATTACTAGGGAAATATTTTTATTGATTTCAACTCTTAGAAGGCTCAATCATACTATATTGGCTTTTTCCAGAGGGATTATTGATGAAAGATTAGTGAACTCCGCTGATATTTCTAGGTTGTTAGATCTATGACAAATATGGAAATACTGAAAAAACAACAAATATCAGCTTATAATCCATCCTTATAGAATTGCTAACATGAGAAAGCAAAGAATCGTAATAGCATGTAAATGTGTAACACCTTAGACTGATATCTCTGACGGAAAGCAAGCCGTTTCCTTCCAGTAGATTTTCAACAGGGTTATTCAACTCTTTTTAAAACCAACAGAAAGATTCCTGCTGGATGAAATACTACATAGAGTGCTTATATGGAGGCAATTAGAGTAATATTATTTCTATAAACAAGGTAAAGGATTTAAATAATTTGGATGGTCCATTCTGAGTGACAGAAAAATGTAGGATGCAATAGAGGAAAAATTATGCAAATCAAAAAATTGACTGCTACACAAAAAAGTGGTGGGAGAAACTTAAAATTCAGACTGAACTACAAAGTCCTTCTACTAGCCTGAAGTACTGTTTGTCACATAGAGCTTGATGTAGTTCTACATTACACCGTGTTCTACAACTATGTGTTACAATTTAAATTAGTAGGAAACTGGAACAGCCCAGCCGTGAATGACGTAAGTGTAGATCCCATACAGAAATGCAGTACGGACTTTTTAAATGAGAATCTTAATGCATGTAGGCTCTCCTGCAACTGGTACAGAAAATGATAAATATCTCTACAGATAGGCAATTGCATCACTCTTCCAGAGAGTCTGGCCATTCTAAATGTCACAAAGCTGCAGGTTGTTTCACACAACTCCCAACTGCTCTTTGCCATGGCAATTATTTTAACCTGCCTTACCTCTCTAAAAATCCATCACCTCCTACAGCTCCTCCGGGTTGGGAGCCTATCCCCCACAAACACCAACGGCAGCGTGTAAGTTATATATAGAACAGCTTGTACCACTGAGAGCCTGAACCAATTCCTGTAAAATGCCACAGGGGTCTTTTCACTGGTTTTAATAGAAAACAAGACGGATCTCAGAAGAATGTTCTAAAAATGTCCCAACTCTCAGATTACAAAGCCCATTTCGCTCACTGTGAAGCCAATGGCAGATCTCCCATTGTCATTGTAGCAGAATCAGGTCTTAGCTTTTTGCTGAAAGAAAGAATATCAGTGTTTTCACGATATTTAAACCAAAACCTACTGGAAATACTTTTTAAAATTTAAACTAAAAGGCACTCGGGCTTAGGGTTTTGTTTTTGTTAAATTTGGGTTGTTCCTCAAAAAGCTGAAAATGCAGTTACACCAGTATTGTTCTACTGGAAACTATATGCTGTCCAGAAGCATAGTATTTTATGTATGGTAAATGAAATACACAAATAAACTTATCAAAGATTTTAAAAAAATGAATTATTATTTAAGCTGTAGTTGCTCGCAAATGTATAACAAAACATTCAAAATATTAACAGAAATGTTGAGTACATTAAAGTTTATTGTTACCATGTTTTTCTTGCAATCTAAATGTATAGTTTATATTCTATTTTCCAGGATAACTATGAAAAATTGTTTCAGTCTCTGTCCATTACATAATGATAGAATGCAAGTTATTTCTGAAACAACAGAATCTCCTATCAAACACACAGAACCATTTGACTATATTTAAAATCAGGCACTGGTTGCAATGTTTACCTGAAGTGTCAATTCTGGATAATATCTTCTTTCTCACCTACATATTCCATTCCAGCACACATTACTCTTTATATTTATATTTATAAATCTATTATAAATTCATATTCTTGTGTTCTAACAGCAGTGTGCAAAAGTGTTGCATTAAACTTTATTATCTAATGGCCTTCCAAAATTACAAAGCATGACTTTTTTAAGATGAAAGAAAATGTGAAAAATAGGCTTTGCCTTCCACTGTAGTAAAGGCGCTGTGATTCCAGATGTCCTTGAGTTCTTCTGAGAATTACTTCTGGATTTGTTAGCCAATTACTGAGGAAGACCTGTCTGTGGTCTGAGACTGATAAACTGTAATTTGATAATATATAAAGCCATAATCTTTGAAGCAGCTAGTTGCAAAGCGAGATCATCCTGAAACTAGCGTAGGGTGGACCTCTGCTCTGTGTCCTTGAACAGTAACCATAAAGCGACTGAACGAACAATATTCCATTTCAGCTGCGCTTACACTGACCAGACGGCTGAAACAAATCTTTCCACCCAAGTTTTCTTGTGCTGTTACGAGGATAGTAAATCTTAAGAAGTGAAGTAAAATGTTGTCTGGGGAAAAGAGCAACAAAAGCTGTGAAGAGAAAAATGTTAGAGAAATTGCTCCATTCCACAAGGGCTTCTGGAGGTGAAGGTACTGTGAGAGAGACAGTGGATGAGACCGATGGCAAGGACAGGAAGGCAGGCACTAGATTTGGCTGCAAACTTCTGCTCACTTTTCCCCTTGTCTCACTTCCCATTTCATGATGCAAGATGTCTTTCCTGTAATCTTTCTCCTTCTGCATTTTCAAATGCAACACCTTTCCTTCCCTCTTTCCACACCTTGCATCTTCTACCATTTGTCCTATTTGATATAGTCATTTCCATTTACTGTTTCATCACCCATACTGACAGGAGTAGAATAAAACCTCCTCCTTAGTTAGGCTGTGATTTTGGCAAGGATAAGGAACAGGAGGCCCAAAACCCTATCATATCTGTTATCAGAAGATGGTTTGTGAAACACCCGGTAACGATTGACAAATAAGGGAGAAGTATTGCTGACATGAGACTTGATCTGAGTGTGCTGACTTAACCAAACACCCTAAACCTACAAACCAGCCCATCAACTACAGTGAGGCTATTGGTGTGCTTATAAATATTGGTGGCTCGGGGTATGGCCAGGGTACAGCCCTGAATCCTTGCTACTGACTTCTCTCATTTTTTTCTAACTGTTAAATGGTGTTAAAAGGACAGACTAAATTAAATTATTGCGTGCTTTCATAATGTCAGTCTGATCCCAGAGAAGTTATTGAAACACTCCTGAGAGGACATGTGCAAATCATAACTAAGATGCAGAGATAAGGAGTTCCTCAGGTTTATGGGTGAGATACACAGTACAGGTCAGTCTAAACGACAATTTAAAAAAAAAAAAGAAAAGCTTAAGGATATCCTGACTGCTGCAGTATGAGCCTGGGTGATGGCGGGTATGGAATAAGTGACTGCTCCAAACTATCATTTCTGGGTGTTGTATGCACATAAAAAAGCAAAATGACATAACAAAATCTCATCACTAATGTTAGCTTTTTTGCCATATGTGGCCAACGACTTTTTTTTTTAACTGCTGTAACAACTAAGGAAAAGGCCATTTTTTTCTTCCATCTACAAACGTCAACAATGTGTTGAGCACCCGGGGACCAATGCAAGTTGGGGGTCGGTGCTACATCCTCATACCTAGAGCTCTCTACTATCTGCAGAACCACAAATTTTCTGAGACATCACCAAAGCCATGCCGGCCACCATATATGCTCCCAGACCTGTGATTTACCCCTGGCACTCTGTATCCTAACCTGCTGGAGACCCTTCATCCTCTCTTGCCTAGCCCTAAGCAGGCTACCTCTCTCACACACTATTGCTGCTAGACGTGATCCGGAAATTGAACAGCCGCAGAGCCACTGATTTATGTATGGCTCTAGGTAACACACTTTCGAATTATTTCCCTTCCCACTCCACCAAAATAAAATAAAATAAAATAAAATTGTAAGCAGTTGTTCTCATCACTCCTTCCCCTGTCCCTGATGGGGAAAATAATGGTGACATTTGTGGTGAAAAGGCAAAATGAACGTAAATGAGGTGGGAGGTTTCCTGTGGCCTGGAGGCCCTGGTTTACCTACCAGTGAGTTATGGTTCCACAAGGACCGCAAATCATGCACAGATGGAGAGAGATCCTGCCTACACCACTGTGGTGTGTAACTCCGCGCAATCAGAACGGAAACAAATCTCACTCGATACAGCTGTGGAAAACGCAGGCCATTTTTACAGCTTGATTGTAATCTTCTACGTGTAAGTGCAAAAGAGTAGAGAATATAAAAGGCAAACGCCAAGGGCTGTCTACTTCTGTAGCCTTCTGACTGTCTGGAGATGATAATATTGGAATGGAAAAGGCTACCTGAAGGGAAAACATTGTGTTTTCAAGCAAATGCTCTTTAATCAGAACCGCCTATTCCAGGTCTGGAATAGAGAAGTATGACTTACCAATTTGTTACCCCTTTTCAAGTAAAGATTTTTCTGTCACCTAAGCAGCTAGCCTGCTTTTGGATTAGGCTTAATTTTGTAATAGGATCTAGCTTAAAACTGATATTTGAGGAAGTATGATAGATTTAGCCCCTACCTCTTATCTCCCTGAGAACAGGGCTGTCTGGATTTGTACCTTCAACTAAAAAAAAAACAACTTGCTGTTATGACCAGCAAAGATAAGATCACAGGAACATAAACAAAAATACTCTGTTAGACCAACCGCTGGTGTGGTTACCCTCACAAGCTAAGGAACTAAGATGCGAGATAAGGAACTTGGTAAAGCAGGGAAACGATCTATTAGCTGAAGCACGGACTGCATGTTTGTGACAGATGTTACACTACCGTGGCCAGGTAATTATTATTACAACATTATATTCAAATAGAAGGCCTCTTCAGAAAACTGCTGCAGCTGAAACATGGTTGCACTGAAGGGTGGGATATTGCTCAAGCAGTCTGTGTTGCATCCATTTATCCAGAGTCCTGGGAAGTGTTCTGAAATTGACTCTGGATTTCTGACGTGACACCAATGTCATCAAAATGGGCAGGCACAGAACCTGACCTTTCATTCTTTTTGTGTATGTATAATATAGTCAGGCTATGCACATAATTCTGCGTTTGTGTCTTCTTCCATGAACTGCTTTCTTTAAAAATCCAGGCTGCATGTTATGTGGGGATAGATTTTTTTTTAGTTCCATGCTCGAAGGGATTAAAATATATTATTTGCAAATAAGCAAACTCAGTGACTATAATCTTTTAGGCAGCTTGTACCAGGAGGTACAGATTAATAAACAGATCTTCTTATCTGTTTGTAGAACTTGTACAAAAGATTGTCAAGAACCTTTTTAGACATACATGGACTATCCCAGTAAGCTGTGTCTATACACTATTTTGCATGCTAGCATGTCTTTTTGTCAGCTATTAACTAGTCTGTCTTATGTGAAAATTATGTAAAATCTATGTGAGAGCCCAAAATGGCCCTCACAGCAGGTGGGGCAAAGCCAGCTTTTAACAAAACTCTCATGAACAGACTGGAAGATAAAGCAATTGGCAAATAAAAGTACAGTAAAATAAAGGAGTAACATGGAAAAAGGCTAAATTAACATTCATGACACCTAAACTGTATTTCCAATCGTGCTACTTCTCTTCCTTTTTTTTTATACTGCAAGTTGTTTGGGGTGCAAATATTACTCCGTTTTAGTACCTACTATGTCTCTGTATCGTCTGGGGCCTCTGGGCAATAGAGTGACTCAAGTAAATAATAATACGTAATCCATCCAACTTTGGCGAGCAGCAGTGTGAATCACAAAAGCAGCGGGCAAGCGGAGCTGCTGACCTGAAACACGTACCCGGCCTGCTGGACACGTTTGGATTTTGCAATTCTACGCTTTCATTACAAAAAAAAAAAATAATAATGAAATATAATGTTCTTTTCCAGCCTCCTGTGGGTAGCCTGGTAACTTTCAAAAGAAGGATGCGGTGACAGGCGCATGAAGAGGCAAACGCCCCGATCGCGGCGTTGCTTTTGAAACACCCCCGTCAGGAGGTGTTAATTCTGAGGCACAGCTCAGGCCACGGCTATAAATAGCCGCGGAGAGCGGGCACTTCCCTGCTCATCGCCTCAGCCCCGCGCCCGGGGGAACGGGCGGCAACCACGCCAGGGCGGGAGGCAGCCCAGACGCCTCACGCCAGCCACGACTCGGAGGAGGAGGACGGGCGACGAAGGCAGGCCCAGGGCAGGCTGCCCGGCCCGGGGGGAGGCCGCGGGCGGCTGCCGCAGCAAAGCCGCGATCCCCGCAGCCTCTTGCCCCTTCACTGGCGCCTCCTGCCCCACACCGGCCCCGCTCCCCCTCAGTTCCCGGCCCGGAACGCGGCAGCGCCAACGCGCGCTACC
>KZ505723.1:103063-117208 GCA_002844005.1 Limosa lapponica baueri
CTGCCCGTCCACTAGCCCCCGCGAGCGGCGCGCCCCCGCCGCCCGCCCGCGCGTGCGCGCAGAGGTGCGCGCGCTGCACCAACCGCCGGCGCTTGGCGCAGTTCGCGTCCAGCCGAGCGCGGCTTGTCCCGGCTCCCCCTCTGCCTCCCCCATCCCCGCCGTGCCTGGCTCTTCCCCCGCCATTCATCCGCCCGTCCGTCCCTCCGCGGCTGGCGGCGGCTCCGCCGGGCCTCGCTGGAGGTAAGGGAGAAGGGGAGTCGGGGTGGGGAGGGGGCGCGCCCGGGGGCGGGGTGTCGGCCTGTGTGAGGAGAAGTGAGGGGCGCGGGGGGAGAGGTCGAGCGAGTCCGGGCGGTTGAGGGGGAAGGTGGGCGGCGGAGGGCCTGGCCCGGCCTCGCTCCCCTCCCCGGAGAGAGCTCCGAGAACCGGGCGGGGTGGAAAAGGGGGAACATCCCATCCCATCCCAACCCCTCACCTCCCCTGCCCTGGCTGCCGGGTGTGGGGGCTGCCACCCCGCTGGCCGGCGCCGGGTGACCCCCTGGAGCTGCCTTCCAGCCCTGCCGGTGACATGAGGGCGGCGTGCCCCTAGTGAAACGTCGTTTTTACTGGCTCCCCTTTGGCGGTGCGGCTCTTAAACGTTCAAAATCGCCATAGGTGCCTTGCTGGCCCCGAGCTCCTTCCGTTTTACGGATATGTGTTTTTAAAGTCGGGCTGTTAACTTGCCTGCCTGCCGGGCACCCCTCCTTTGGGTTTGTTTTGGGTTTTTTTCTTTTTTCCTGTTTGTCCCTGCTGGTGCAGAGAGTATGAAGCGTTAATCACTTGAAGTACAGTGTCTGCATTTTTTTGTGTATGTGTTTTGAGCTTTTGCCAAGTGCACGTCTAAATTAATTGGTGTGAACTGCATTTTTCCTCATGTTAAATGGTTACTGAATACATGTAGCAGACATCAGTGATTTTCAGTAGAGCAAGACAATACGCTGTTTAAACCTGTGCATTTCCAGCCAACAAAATGATGTCATAAGTATACCTGTGTTTTGGCTGCACTTTGTGCACGTTTTCTGATGACTTTTTTTTTTCTTCCAAACAAAATTCCATTGTTGTCACGAGAGAATCTGTTAGCTATATCCCATGATGGTGTATGGTATTATTTAGGATACTGTCAGAGGAGAAGATGATAGACAATCCTACAGAGCTCAGCTGTGAAAAAATTATAAGTCACAATATGCCTTCACTTTGTGTTACTGGAAGTGTGGGTATATTGGTCATTCAGTAGATACCGAACCATTGTTTGTGTGCATAGTAGGCAACTAGCTCCAGCCGGGGCCATCAGTTGTTCCTTCTCTCCTAGCCCCTGCTATAGTTTCTTTGCAGCCCAGAACATACAGGCATGTAAACAATTTTGCCATCTCTTACAAAAATCAAGGAAGATGTCTTTACTTGAGTGAAGCAAAGGAATGATCTGTGAGGTGCTCTGTGCTCTCTCAACGTTTTACTGTTATATAATAGAATATTAAACCGATAAGCCAAAGTTAAAAAGTTTCTAAATGAACTGAGCATGTCAGGAACTTTGAATGAAATGCTGTATTATCTGGTATTCTTAATTACTGTAGGAATAACTAGATAGTGCTGAAAAGGCACTTGTAAGCAATTACAGCATTATTTTTTTTAAGCCCGTAGCATAACTTTTCAGTGAAGCATATCAAAATGTTTGGTTTTTTTAATTGCCTGTAAAAGAGGTGGTGTTTGAACTTGTCTTATTCTTAGTACTTAACATTTTGGTTTGTTACAAAATTAAGCTTAGTTCTTTGTTTTTACTTACTTGGAAGACATACATGTTAAATGTTTCAATTGCACAGTGCAAAGAGCTTTTTGTTCTTTCTCCCTTCTTCTAGCATTTTTTTTCTACTAGTGTGAAGTCATGATCAACTATGGGGAAATATAAACTGAACTTAGTGCACTTGTCACCTCCTTGAGTATCTCGAGGCCCAGAATAGCCCTTCTTTGCATAGAATACTTTATGACTTGCTCTCCCAGAGAACTTGCAATCTGGATCAGATAAATCTGAAAGAATTTTGTTCAAAGCCACATTGGGAACCTCTAGAAGTTAAATTAGTCGCACTTTTTTCTTCCTGGAAGATGCTCACACGGTTAATACTCCAGATCACAATTTTCTTCTTTTCCAGTTTTTTACATCTTAAGTGCAAGTCCACAGCATTTGCAAATACATTGTACGTAACTGTCTGAAAAGGGATGAAAGGACACCTTCTGGTGTGAGGTTCAGTGCTGCGTGTTGCATAGATCCACAGTGAAAAAGCTTTCAGGCTCACACAAAACAGTGGGTGATATATTTGGGATCAGATTCAGGTCTAAAGCATACGCATTAGACATATGCGTCCCATACTGGGCAAATTCTGAGAACGTAACTTTGTAGCATTCTGTATCCCAGTGATTTTTTGCATCTGGCAGCGCTGATCAGGAGTATTTTCTTTACAAACCTTTGATGTCATTGAAGTCGGGTTTTAAGGTTCTACAGTAACACAAAGATTCCATCTCTGTAAATGTCTCACTGTTATATAGGTAAGCAGAGGTGGTTTTTTTTGAAATGGTAAATAAAATTATCCACTTCAAATATAAGTTTCTTTTGCAAAGAATGTTTCACTTAAAAATGAGTTTTTATTTTGCCTAGCTGCTGTCTCCTCTTGCTTGTTACAAACAATCCAGTATGTAGTAACGTTAGCACTCACATTTCGGCTTGTGCAGGCAGGCTGATTTAGTATGAAACTGTCATGCCAAGGCAAGCTAGATTGTCTTTGTGTTTGAGCTTAAGCAAACTTTGTTTTTTGGTTTTGGTGGGTGCTTTTTTATTTTTAATTTTGATAGAAATTTCCTTTTTTTGTGTGTGTTTATATTTTAAGGGAATTTCCAAGTAAAGGATGCTAGCTTCCCCTTCCTATTTAAGTATTTTATTGTTATCAGTTTCTTTCAGCTTTGCAGTAATGTAATTTGTCATTAACTGCCAGAAGTTGTCTGAGTCACTCTTTTCCCAAAACTCCTCATTGCTGCTGTCTGTAGGGATAAGAATTATAACTGAGGAACTGGCCCATTTATTTAAGTTTGATACCAGAAATGTAAAGAAGCGAAGTAATAATAGAAGAGTCTCCAGTGTACCGGGTGACATTTTTGTGTTGGTCTGTGTGGTTGAAGCCAGCATATGCTAAGCCAGTCTTAGGCCAGGTCTTTAGGTTTACTTGTCTTTTTTTAGACTGCGTAACTGTCTCCTCAGGAAATGTACTTCTTCTGGATTGATGGTTATGAAAGGCCTTTTAAAGGAAACGTGTAAAGGATTCTTTGCAAAATTCTTTCAAAGAACTGCTTACAATAATGAATTGTAGCTGAGATTCTATTAGAAATACAAGTAACTGTCTCTCATTTGGCTAACAACAGAAATTAGTTTGTGATGGAACTGAAATACAATTAATTTTTTGAAAAATAGTTACTTAGTGGTGACTTAAAGCTGTTCATTCCCCAAATGAAAAGTGTGCATGTTAACACAAACAAGAAATCTGTGAGGCTGCTTTACAGGTTTGTCATGTCCCGTATAGACAGTGCAGACATGCTGTTGTGTGCTAAGGGTGAACAGATATATCCTTCAGACAAATGTAATCTCTGTATTCATTGAAACTCAGTAATGCAAGTAGATTGTGTTTGAATGAGTAAGCATATGCTACTTTGCTCGGCGATATCTAGTTTTGCCCTTCCCAACATCTCATTATATGAATACCTTTGTGTGGGAATTCTGCAAGAGTAGCATTTTTACCTGATTTGCTAATAAAATAGCCAAGTCTTATATGCAGGTCAAATTTATGGATGTTCTATTTTGGTACATGTTCATCAGCTCAACAATATGGAAAGTCTATCAAGTAAAAAGTTTTCTTATTTATATACACTATATTTAGAACTCTTTGGGTATTCCATATATGTATTTCTCAGAATAAGTACATTTCTATTCTTTCTTGTCACCCTGAAGATATGTACTAGTCTAAGATCTTATATTCATGTGTCCATTCTAAAGGTAATCAAATTATTCCCCACTAATAGATCAGGATGCATTTCATGCTTAAATAGGTGGCTGTGTTCTTTTGCTTTGACTTTTAAATCATGGAAGGTTGTAAGAAAATATAAATACACCTGAGGCAGATCTGTGCCTGGAAAGAAACCTTTTTAAATGGAGAAAATAGAAAGATAAGGGATTGCTTATTAGGGAAATGCTTAGTGCCTTCTAGAAACATACAGGAAAAGCTTCATCTGCTTTCTGTCGTCTCATGTAAAAATAAGATAGATGGAATTTCTATT
Organism: Limosa lapponica baueri; assembly: GCA_002844005.1. NCBI lineage: Eukaryota > Metazoa > Chordata > Aves > Charadriiformes > Scolopacidae > Limosa > Limosa lapponica. Next base: position 107,414 of record KZ505723.1, read on the forward strand.
CAGAAACTTTGGTTTCTGTGGTATGTGTCTGGAAATAAGTTCAACCAAGGATGATGTGGCTGTAGAAGAGTCTGTGCTGCTGGAAATAGATATGTCAAGTGTGGCAGGCACTTGTGTTGGGGTATACCCATGCAGATTCCAAAGGAGTGCATTCTTGGATTAGCCAGTTACCTCTTCTCAATACCTGGAAAGTAGTAAAGGTCTTCACATAGATAAAAACTTTTTGTGTGCATGTAACCTAAGTTTTTGATTGAATTGATCATTTTAACAGTAAAACTCACTTTGTGGATTCTTAATCATTTGTTCTCACTGAAGTTCCTTTGTAAACAGAAAAAAAATGTAACTCTCTGGAAAAAAAAGAAAAGAAAATGCTCAAATTAATATAAGGAAAGATGCCATACTACTGGAGTCAGATGATTCATAGTAGATCATACAGATATGACTGTTGACATGTTACAAAAGGGCCAAGTCCAAGTAAACTGTGGATTTCCTGTCTTGCTATTTATGTTTTTTAATTAGAGTAAAAGGAATACTGAGGCTGCACTGAAAAATATTCTAATTTGAATGGTTCTTGACTCTACCTGACAGGAGATCTTGAAGATACTGAATTTACCATTTTGCATCCTAGATGGCAAACTAGACATTTGATTTTATTCTTTTTTTTTTTTTTTCAACCCCTCGTTTAGTGGGCAGTGCATTGCTTTTGTATCACTGGTGTTTCTCTAACATCTATTAACTGCTTGGACTCTGGTACCACCGCTGTTATTACTTGCAATAGGGTTTTTTTCATTATTTTTATTTTTTTTGGATGGCAGGGAATTGTAGCTGAAAGCAGGTGATACTGCCTTTTAGCCTTTTTTCAGCATTTTCAAGCAGAACTTGATTTTTAGTTGCACGCAACTGTGCTAGAATGGAAAATTTCGTTCCAAGTTATATATTAGCTGCCTTCGGCCTTTATATGGAAAATTTTAGCAAGTATATTCATTTTTTGTAAGAAGTGAAACTTGATGGATGGTATGTTTCCACTCTACTAGAGGAAAAACTTTAGCTGTTTTCTCTTAGAAAAATTCTCTGAGGCAGATGGTCTTCATTCAGTATGTCTTCTGTTATTCATGTGTAAATTTATTTTAATTTGGCAAAGTTATTAGCCTTTGAATTAGGGTTAAAAGTCCATAATGAGGATGGATAGACTTTCGCAGTTAAAAGTAACAAAGATGCTGTATTGAATGTATTTTATCACAAGCAGGAATGAGCGGAACTTTATTTTCAGTTTCAGTAAGCAGATGCTTTAGACCAGGGTGAGGATCAAGAACTTGGACACAGGAAAGTGTTTTCAGTCCCAGTCTGATTTTCATAATCTCTATGGAGTATTGGGAACTCTTCCACTTTGTTTGCACCCGATAGACAAAGCATTAAAAGTGCATGTAAATAAAGAGGTGTGGTGGAGTTTTTAGGTATCGGAGTTGAGGACTGGGGAGAAAAGAACTTTTCCAGTGTCAGGATGGGGTGTGAGACTGAGGACTGTGGTGCTTAAGTCTTAGTTGATAATAAGTAAAGTGATTTGGCGCAGGATGGGGTGAAGGAGACATATGGGGCATGAACAAAGGCTGTCCCATACTTGCCATATCCATTGGGATACGTTGATTAGAGAATGATTTGTCTCCTTCATTCGTCTCAGCAAATTTATCCTGATCTCTGAGTGAATTGTGATTGTGTACTAATAGAAGCTCATGTCTGTAGCATTTCTGCTTTTTTCCTTCCAGAACTTAGAATGGCATGTACTGATGAAAGATGGGGAAAAGGTCCTGTAGCTGTGTTCTGGTTGCACTTATTCTTCAGTTCCTATACAGTACAATCAAATCACTTATATGTAATTTTCACAGGCAGTCAGGTTTGGTAGTTGGTGTGAGGGGTTTTTTGTTTGGGTTTATTTTTGGTGGTTTTTTTTGGTAAGGACCATCTGAGATATCTAAATCTGATTAGCAGCTACAAATGTAGCCTATGGAAGCAATGTTTTGAATATGCAAAGAGGTAAAAAAAGGAGGGAAACTATGCAAAGTCAAGTTGTAACTGTGCTAAATCCCCCTGTGAAATTTCTAATCTCATGGCCTGTAAGTTTTCCATTGCATAGGTGAAAAAAGTAATGCTGAGTCTCTGGGATGCTGTAAAACTAAATGAATGCAATCAAATACATGAGGAAGGTTACTATAGAAAAGTACCGTTTAAAAATGGAATCATACTTCCCATCAGGGATTTTAACTAATGAGCAATGGGAAAAGATGTGTAGACTCACAAAGAACAGAGGGAAAAAAACCAACATAGAATGATGATTGTTATTTGTCAGGAGTATTGACTTACATGAGTCTAGTGGAAGAACTCATATGTGCTTTTCTGAGGCTAAACCACAGTAAAATCTACTCACACCAAAGAGCTGGATTAAAGCTGCATGAAAAACATTGCTTCTAATACTTTCCAAATTTGGGGTGTTTGTTTTTCAAAACTAAAGCTAATTTTCCTGTGTAAATTGTAAGTAAATAACATAATACTTAAACTTGCTCCAAGGTAATTATATTTTATTTACCTTATTAATATTGAGAAATAAAAGACAAGGATGCTTACTAAATATGCAAAGCTTATTACCTGTCTAAATCTTACCTTAGTACCTGTGCAGTGACTGCAGTTATGGGAATTCTAGAAAGGCTGTCTTCTAAAACACTTTTAGAAGTTTTGGAGAAAATAATGTCAATCTGAAATACTGAACAGTACTGCAGTAGAATAGATGTAACAGAAAGTTGTACACAAAAAAAATAACATAAAGCTAAGTTGAAAGTGTTTGAAAGGAAGCACTGTCTTACAAAGCTGCCTTCCATTCTGCTTGTAACTATGTGTTTTTTACCATACTTTAATGGAACACACATGATAAAGGAATGATGAACAAGCAGAGGAAAACTGAGTGTGTCTAGTAATTCTTAATATCCTATAAAAATACTTGTCATGTCTGCTAAAAAAAATGCTCATTTTTCCTGTGAAGAGCCACATTAAATATGAACTTACTCTGTGTATAGGAAAAGGCTCAGAGATGGTAGCATCTTATTGCTGATGTAGTAGTCCCACACTCAATTTAAGAGTTTGTCTTCAAGACTGATTTAGTTTACGCCTTGAGTGTAGTTCATTAATTATTTTGGAAACCTAAAAGCCCTTTGCCTGCATTCAATAATGTGATTCATTGTCCTTGCATCAGAGCCTAATGCATAAAATGACGAAACTTAGAGAAGGATAAGAGTGAAAGTAGTAGTAGGATCCTAGATTATTTTTCAGCTTGTCATTCAAGAAGTAGTCCTCCACAACCTTCTGTAGCAGAGACGAAGTAACACTGTGCGGTGAGGAGGAGGAGATGCATGGGTTTGAGATAATGTGTTGAGGGAATATCAGTGCTCCTTGGAGAATGTCTTTCCTATTCAGGGGTAGAATTGTTTCCTTATACTACTACACTTCCTCAGTTATTTCACCTATCCATGATACTACTCAGAGAAGTATTGATCCCTTAAAATTCTGCACATCAAAAATTCTTACTCTCTGTCATGGAGCTAGGTATACAATAAGCATGTATGTGTTGTCCCCATACTGAAATTATACTGCTTTAACAATTCAGTTTAAAGAAAGTAGGAAAACTTCCACAGGAAAAAATGTTTATTTTGGTATGCGTTGGTTTTGTATGATTTAGTATAAACTTGACACAGGGTTGGTTCCTTCTTTACTATTGTAGTGCAATTTCAAAAAGGAGGGGAAAATAGCCCACAAATACCAGACCCTGAACTGTCATCAAATTTGTGCTATAAAACATGATTAGCTAGCCCAGTGGAACCATTACCAGAGGGAGCAGGCACACGGAGTGGCAGCAGGCATTCTTCAATTAGGTGTGCGGCAGGCTGTGCTAGGACTTTGAATACTGCTACAGGTGGTAGAGTTGCAACAGTGGGCAAAAAGTCTCCCAAGTGAGCTAATGTAGACTTTGCTTAAGAATCATTAACTAAATCCCTGTTTCTTTTCGTGGGAGCTTCAGCTGAAGTCACGTGACCTGATGTAAAACAAGATCATTGCCTATCAGTGCAAACATATGGCAAAGTCTGCCCATGTTATTACTTATCTCAAAGAGTGCAAGGGGGCCGTGACATTTCAAGCAAAGCCTATTGGTGAGGGAGTTTCTATGTTAGCCTTCTTAAAGAAGTGCTTCCTTTTTAATCATAATATTGCGTGGGAAAGTGCACTAGACACTTTTCTCTAAGAGACCAGAAGATTTACATAATTCTTCTGCTTCTATGGAAAGAGAAGAAATGCTGATACAACATTCTGTTATGGCTGTAAGCTTTGCATTTACCTGTACTGTGGAAAGTTAGTTTCCTGTTTTCTGAGATGCATTTCTCAGAACAGGATGGTTTTGAAGATGACTTCAGTAGAAGTGTTGTTGCTGCCCACGAAAGGGTTCCTTCTGGAATCTTGGTGAGTTTGACAGATTTATTGCTAAGTATGGGTATATAATTTCCTATAGCATAGTTAAAATATATAAAAATTGACTGCCTATATTTAATAGTATGTGGAAGACTTTAATTAGGCATTCAATAGACTTACTTTGTTTTCCATTTTTGTTCCTTAAGTGCTCTGTGCAGTACTAGGAGCAATCTTAAACCCCAGTTGAAATCTTTACTAAGGAGCAAAGATGTTTCTGTTTGCTTGTTTTTGCCGAGTAGACCTGATACTACAATGGTCCTGTTTCACATGGTCATTTCCCATGAAATGACCCCCCTGTCCCCACCAGTCTTTTCAGGCTACAAAATAGAAACTAGTAAAACAGTAGCTAAAAATTTTCTCTGGTTAAGGAAAACTCCTACCTCATAAGTATATATACATACAAATATAGGCAAGATGAGATAAATTGAGGGAAGCCATTGCTATGCATGTTTTTAATTTTGTTTTTCTACCTAATCTCTTAAAACAAATGCAACTTCTTTACTGTTTACATCATGTGGCATTAGACTATCTTTTAATCCTCTAAATGCATCTCAAAAGAAATGGGATATATAACACTTGTAAGCTAAGATCTACATTTAAGTAACATTTTTTTGCGGTGATAGTTAAAATTCATGTCCTCTAAAGCTGTATCTCTCTAGAGCAATCTGATTGCCTTTGAGTAACTTGCACTCTGCTTTTTCTGTTGTTGAACTGGGCATTTGTAGTGTTCATGTTCATAGGGGTGCACCTGTATAAAAGGTGTTGGCTTCAAAGACACAAAAATCACACAGTTTAGCTTTACTAAAGCAGTACTCAAAATGCACAGAAAATTCGTGGACAGCCTTTTGATTATGTCTTGCACTTGTATATGGATAATACTGAACACCATAAAATTATTCAAGAAAATATGTTGGTTTTATAGCAGCCAAAATAACATCTTTGTTAATAGTACATAGATATAATTCCTATCCACAAAACCTCCCGCTCAAGTTATGCTAGTGTAAGCATTTCCTGGTGGTGAGTTTTGAAAATTTGGCTACCTATCATGTAGAACATGTTAGGTGCTTGATCTGAACTGTAGTACTGTTTAACCATTATTTCTGAGAGCCATTCTATTCCTCGCTGCTGTAACATGAGCAAGTCAACCAACATATGCAGGGCTAGTTTTAGTTTAACTGATTTGAGTATTTTGTAGATGGAGGCATAGAATTTTAAGTTCTTGAACTTCCGAAGTAGATATTTTCTTTTCTTATTTTGTATTTACTGTTATGCTCTCTCAAACAAAAGAAGAAGCAGTTTCAGTTTCTGCCTTTTGCAGTGTAATGGCTTCTTGCCAGAAAAAAATCTTTTTTATGATATAGGATAGAGAGATTCTTTCCCCCATTCCAACTACAGTTGCACTTAGCTTAGTAGTATTAATATATTAAGCTGTAAGAATTTTTGCATAAACTTTCAAAAATCAGTCTCTCTGGAGCCTCAAAAGTCACAAAAAGTGTTTTTCTGCTGTGAGACTGTAGGTATTGATAGCCTTTAAATTTGCTATCCTAGAAGAGTAAGTAGTAGTGAGCTACTTTAGCTTTTATGCAGAGTTCTGGAATTTGACTACATCAGGTAATGTATATACTCTGGATATCAAAATAAATAAAACTTTAAAGCTAAACAGTATTGTGAAATATTGCTGCATTGCCCTTTCTGAGCTTGTCTTGTCCATCAGACTCTGTCTTGAATTGCTGAACTGGAAATTGGCATGCTTTTTAGACTATGAACGTTATAGCAGGTTATGAAGGTGTACTGCTCTTCACTTTTCTCTGCTTTCAGGACAATGACATTTAACAAAAGTTTACTGAGCATGAAATAAAGAGTGTTATTGAGGAAATACTTTGTCTTACCAGTTGTTCTGTGATCAGGCTATTTCTAACTCATTTGCAAGAATTAACACAGTAGCATTTTATCCTGTTTCTCTCTATAGTCAGGTTCAGTACTGCTCACCACAAGTTTTCCAACAATATACATTAAAACGTAAAGAAAAAGAAACAAAACACAAAACCACCCCAAATTTTAAAATACCCTAGGTGAGGCTCTATTGACATTTGAGATAAATTAAACATCTCATATTTCTCAGGTACGTAGGGACACTTTATTTCTATCTGATTATTTGGTTGCTACAGTTTGAATCTTCTTAAGTAACATGTTTATCTTACAAAGTGAACCATTATGTTTAAAGCTGAACTACAGTTTGGTAAGCAATGATATAAATTAGTTTCTGTTCTACACTTTTGTTTACTTACAATGTACAAAACAATGTTTGCTTAAGACTTGGCTCATAAAAAGCTTCTTTCCTTATAAACATTGTTTTTAATACCCAATAGGTTCAAAAGTTCATAACTCTTTCACACATAAGAGGTTGCTCTGTTTATGTATGAACATAAAAGTGGCTGTGCTGTGAGCCACACAAGTATAACTGAGATCTCTAAAAGAGATAACTTTCGCTACAGGAAGGCAAGAGTATATGTAAAATAGGTGAATGCTTCAGTCTTATGGGGGTTTTTTGGTGATTTTGTGTGGTTAGACAAGGTCACTTAGCATGTATGTGAGGAAAATGAGATTATTTATCAACTGAATTAAATTCTTAGCAATTGGTGTGAAATTCTGATCTTTTAAACAGTTGCTACTGAAATGATAGAGAATTCCTTGCTAATGTGCATTTCTCAGTCCTGTTCACTGAAATGAAATATATGGAATGGCGACTCTATTAAGGACTTGTATTCCTGATTGTGCCAAACATTTCTTTTAATGAATTCGGTCTCCTTGGTGACATGAAACCAACTGTTCTTTGCAAGCCAATACCATAAACTCCTCTTGGAAGCGGCCAAGGTATAGCCATGAATGATAATGACTGTGTGTTGGAGATTTTTTCCTAAGATTAAGAATTAAGATTGACTGTTGTTATAGTGGAAGAGTAATTGTTTAAACAGTAAGGCAGAGATACTGCTACCTTTCCATCTTAGGTTACAGTTCCATGAGATGCAGCAAATATCTCACTTGTCAAAAGGAAGATGTTCAGTTCCCTGCCCTAGCCTTTTTTTTCTTTTTTTTCTAGCTCTCTGGTGCCACTGTGTGTCTCATGACTCTGGTGTTTGTCAGTTCTTAGTCAAGAGCTAATCTAATTTACTAACCACTGAAACAAACAACAACAAAAGTGCATAGACTTCTGCCAGTTGTGTCAGTGAGCTAAAATCAGCTTATTAAGAGGGTCAGATGAGGAAGGGTTGAAATGAGACCTCCCTTTTTTGCTATTATTTCATTAGCAAGCAGTCAATATTATAGTTGTACATGAAACTACTTAGAGATGAAACTGAATTTTATTAATTGCTAATGTTGATAGGGAGGCCGTTCTACTAATCTCATTAATCACTCAATGACAGGCTGGTCTTTTTGTCTTCATCAACCATGTTGTACAAAAGCTATGGGAGAAAATTCTCTAGTATGTTACTTAGTGTAGTAATTCTGTGGACAATTTCCAAACAGTTTTGAATTTATATTGGAAATACCCCATCTTTCTCTTCTAAGTCTTGTGGAGAGGAAGAAAATTTTTTTTTCAAAAATCTAAATACGATTAGGTAACGTATGTTAGGCTTGAGAAGCCTGAGATAGAGAAAAATACTTCCGTAGCTGCTCTAAGTCTGTAATTTTAGATTTCCTGCATGTTTATAATTATTTTGGTACTGTTCGATGCTACAAAAGTAGCTTCCTTTTGAATGAATGTAGTATACCCCGTGTTACTGTAAGGAAGACTTTGAAGGCTCAGAACAGTAGTAATTGATTAATTACCTAGATCATGAAAGCATTATCAGGAGGAAGAACTCTTGTTTTGTTTGAAGCCATTAAGAAAAATCCTAAACCTTGTTCAGAGGCTAATAAAAATAGATTAGCAGATAAACAAATTCACTGTAGACTTTTTTTTTTAGAAATACTATTCCAAAATAGATTTTTTACAATTTAAGCCCTGTTATGTGTTCAGTGTTGTGTTTTGCTTGTTTGTAGTGGCTCTTTGTTCTCCCAAATGCTACCCTTAACTTCAGAGGCATGCAATTGCTTGGGTATATTCGAAATGAGCTTGTAGTAGTCGTTTGGGTGGGAGGCAGGAGAGGGCAGAATAAGGAAGGGTTGTGGGGAGGTTTGCATTAGAAACACCTTTATGGTTTTCCCTTCTCTTTCTATCAAAGCTCAGATGTTCAGAGAAATCTTTGGACTCCGTTTCTTATTGGCAGTCATAGTTCACATTGTGTTCTTAGTCTGAAAGACTTGCAGTCATTCAAAATTCATTAATTCACTTAAGAATTTTTAATGGATTAGAATGTTCCATAAGTGATGCTATGTGTTCTTTGTTTATCTTTATATTTCTCGTTCCTTTCCAGTTTGGCTATAGTATGATCTTCTTGTTGTGTGCGTGTTCCTTTCCTTGTATTCTGTCCTGAACTCCCCGCTCTCATCTAGTAAGATTTCTTCACCTAGACTACATACTGTTCTTTTTCAATTTTCTGATGTCAAGAGTATGAAGAACCAAAAAAAAAAAGTAAAATACTTGTTTTCTCTGGGCTGAAACTTTGTGGAACCTGTGGAAAGTAGTTAGTGGGTAATTTTTTACGCTTAAATAATATATTGCATGAGTTTGTAAACTTGGGTAAGAATTTAGTGTTTATTTTTTGGGTGTAATTTCTGTTGAAGTAATGGTTGTTAGCTAGGAAGTCATCTGCTCGAGGACAGGCAGTATGTTCAGGACAAGGTCATGTTGCTAGGTTCACTGTGTATTTGTAGAGCAAACTTTACTTCAGTAGCTGTTTTAAATATAGGTACTTACAAGTTTCAATAAGCTTTTTAGAGAAGTATACATTTTAACTATAGATGATACTTACTGTGGTTTTATTTAATCAAAAGTTAAGAGGAGACTCTCAGTAACTTTGAATATTTGGCATCTCTTACCACAGGTGGAAGTCTTGCTTGCCTCAGTTCTAACTTCTGAAGGTCAATGGCAGTGCTCATTATTTTTATGTTGCAAGAGATTTTAGTACTTGTTTCATGGCAAATAAATTCACTGGTGTTGTACTTTCCTTTATATAGGAGAAAAACTGGATTTCTTCCATATTTGTTTTCTCCGTACTCATCCTCAAACTCCTGTCTCCCATTAGATCTTTTGATAATTTTTTAAGGTGACTCTGCCATTTTTAAAACACAGAAGAGTTGCATTAGGTACACTATACATAACTTTTTCTGACTTTTATTAAG
>KZ505723.1:135728-147542 GCA_002844005.1 Limosa lapponica baueri
AAACAGCTCTCTTGGTAATGTGGTGGTAATACTGATTTGATGTGAAAAAATTATTACTTCCTTGCAGGGGTTTTACATTAAATCATGAATTTCTGCAAACTTGTATAGTCACTCGTCGTGAAAATGCTGTTAGTATTCAGTGAATAAACAAATCTGAAAAGCTGACAATATCCTTCCCCTCCCCTTTTAGTGTAGTATACCCTTACCTGCCATAATAATTTTTAAAGAAAACTTGCTTTGACAAGCATGGATCTCTTTTTTCAGCCTGTGAACTCAACTAGTTCCTCCCTCCTGCTTATCATCCCAGTTCTAATTTCTTAATTCTCATTACTGTGGCTCTTGAAGGGGTACGAGGCTTTCCCTGTTGCTGAGGAGGCAGTCACAAGACTCTTCAGAGGTGGGCCATATTAGCATATCTTCAGTGATGTCGCAAGATCAGCAAAGACTCTGAAATGACAGAAAGCATTTTCCTAGATACAAACTAATCAGACATGTTGGGATTTTATATTAATATTTTTAATTAAAATCTGCTTCTATTGCAGAAAAATTCATGGAACATATTATTACTTATAATGAATTTGCTGAAAACCCTGGACTCATAGACAATCCTAATTTGGTAATAAGGATTTATAACAGGTAAATTCTCTATATTGTGTAATTGGGTCATAGAAGATCTCATTTGAAATCTGCCCTTTAAAGAGAGTGCGTTTCTCAGCATCCATTGCAATTTGTGTTTTCAATGGATCTGTTTCTCAGTCCCAGAGTATGATTTTGAACTGAAGATTTGCATTAAATTTAGCTTTAACCAAAGTGAGATTTTTTTCAAGCAATTATCACTGATGTTGAATTGTATACGTTAAAATACCTCTGCTTGCAAAAAACTTTAATATTAGTTGTTGGGAGCAAGTATATGTTTTAATCAACCAAAGGGCAGTTTGCACACTGATATATATTGACCTATAGTCAGGTTTTGTAATACCTTATCAATAACATGTTTTAAAACAGGTATTATAACTGGGCGTTGGCTGCTCCAATGATTCTGAGTTTGCAGGTGTTTCAGAAGAGTTTGCCTAAGGTAAATAGATATATCTATACTTTTTTGAAGATTTTTTGTGTAGTAACACATGATTATCTCTATTTTGTTTTTCTATACAAATTAAAAACCTGCCTAATCTTTCAGGCTACTGTTGAGTCTTGGGTCAAAGAAAAGATGCCAAAGAAATCTGGAAGGTGGTGGTTCTGGCGCAAGAGAGAAAGCATGACTAAACAGGTAACTGAGACCTATTTTGATTACTTTTTTTTTTTTTCCTTTCCTTTGCTGGTAAAAGATGAAAAAACAGTTGTAATTTGTTAGAAGTGCCTCAGAACGCTGCTCATAAAGCTCTGTGCCACTAATTGGCAGCTGAGTTACTCAGTGTTGCAGTAACTGTAGCTGCTCTAGTCTTAAATACTGCATCTTTATTTGCTGTTACTACTGGCTTCACCAAAATTTATTGTATTCAGATGTTACACAATATTCTTAAAATTCTTTCTTCTAAGCCATAAGCGCTTGTCAGAGCTACTCTTCAGTCACTGCAGTATGTTTTAGGAACATATACACAAATAAGTAGCTGCTGTGCTGCGTAATAGATGTTATGCTGAGACACCCAATTTTAGACTAAATTAAGGTACATACTTAAGGTTTGGAAAGCTTAAATTTACTTACCAGTGTATTTTACAAGCTTAGAGGTTGACAGCTCCTTTAATGCTAAATTCATGATGTTAAACTAGCAATTCTCAACTTCTGGCATGCAGTTTTGTTTCCTGAAATAATAAAGAGCTTTAATGGATCATTTCTTCATAAGCATCCTTTTGTTAAATAATTTACAGAATGAGTGATTCTGAGACTTAATATGCTTTATGTACTATATGGGTAGCTATTCGTGTAAGTGTGAACTATGAATTCACTTGGATCAGTTTGAAGTGCTTAAAATGTCAATATGTTTTTTATTATCATGTTGCTTTAGATACCGGAGGCAAAAGAAGGGAAAACTGAGACGCAAAGAGCAAATGAACTGCCAGCAACTATAAAAGAGCAAGTTAATAGTAGGTGTGTTCCTGTCTGAAGACTGTTTTGTGGACTGAATAGTGTTTTCCCCCTCGTCCCCCCTCAACTGAGGAATTCAGTAGAAATGTACTGTGGGAAGAAACATTTTCCTCTAAGCTACTGAAGAGGAACCAGATGTGTTTAGCAAACAATTCAGTAAAATAATGTAGCAGCAAACATTGTAGGAGCTACAAATACACTACAATTATTTCCTAAATCCTATTGTGTTTACTTCTTAAATCGTAACATAACTGACAGAACAACAAAGACATATATGGTAACCTTTAGCAGTGGGCCACTACTCTGTAAATATAGTGGTATTGTTTCTGAGATGTTGTTTGTCATTCTTTTTTTCTTTTTTTTTGTGTAAAAGCCTAATATTGTATGAATAATTTAAACAATGTGCAACTTTTTGTAACATTAAATAATTGAAACAATAAAATAGTATTAATTACAGTGCACAAGTTGCCCAAGATTGTGGTTGAAAACTAGCAGTATTTAGCACAAAAATGGGTAATTTTTATTTAGCACAGTCTGGGTAATTTTTATGCATTTTCATATTCTCCCATGATTATACAAAGGTACTTGTAAATGTTGTTGCTCTCTTAAAGATTTAAAAAACTAAATATGTTGTGATTGAATACTTCAGAGACATTAAATGCTGCTTTTAATCTTGAAATCTCTAATTAGCAGAAAAATAAGTCTGAATAACCTTAAAAGGTGAGCTACTCCACTAACTTATCACCCACCATCTAAATTACATAGTAACTGTGGCAGCTTTTTTAAAAAAAAAAACAAACCCGTTACTCATTCAGTATCCCTTTTCGTGTGCAGTTTTCTTAATTCATCAACACGGTATTAGTGACCCCTTGACACTGTGTCTTTACTAAACCCATTGTGTGTGGAGCCAGCTAGTAATAGTAATGTTTAGAGCTCCACCAGTACTAGCATGTGTTACAAGTCTTACTTGCTTATTGGCACATACTAGCTTTATCTGGGCATTCACTAGACCATGGACTTTGTTAATCTGGGCTATCAGACGAGTAGCAAATCCTCAGGCAGAAATGACTCTTGCATAGGAATCTTACACCATTAATGAAGGATTTTCTGTAGCTTACATTTATTCTCGTTGATGTCATGTTAGACCTCCAGAAGATGATTCTTCTAGTGATGAAGCATCACAGGAGTTGAAGGAATCCCTGAAAATAGATTCTGCCCCAGTAGAGCATCCAACCCATGGGAACATTACATCTTATAAGAAGTCACTTAGACTGTCTTCGGACCAAATAGTAAGTGGCATGCCTTTCTTGTAGATAGGATGCTTCATAACTCCACTCTGATTCTAAGAGTTGCACTTTTCTCGCTTTTTAGAAGCAACATATAAGTACATTTCACAAAGTAAAAAATGATCTTTGGGTTACTTTTCTAGCAGTAGAAGAAAAGAATGGGGAAATTTAAAATTTAAAAAGAAATGTAAAGTATTTTCCTGTGCTAGTGTGGGTAGCTGTGGGGAATTTTTGATTATTTTTTCTGTTGTGTTTTTTAAGAATGTATGCTTGGATTAAAAAATAATAATTTCTTACAAAGTTCTATAATCAAACTTCTATATTAATGTGTTGCCAAAAAAAAGTGGCATCATTGGCTACTGAAACTTGGATATCCTGGGATCTGAACAGTCTACTAACGTATGTTTAAATTGGTATGCAGTTTATTCATTGTCGTCTGACTTACAAGTTACTTCTGCTACTGCCTAAATGTATGATCTTCATTCATCAGGGAAGAATTTTGAGGAAGGCACCCACTAAGTAGAAAATGCTATTTCTCACTATAGCAAACAGGGAGTTCCTTTTGTCAGTACTGTAATTCTACTGTAACAGCAAGAATTAAAATAGCAGAGAGTCAGATTATCTGCTGCTGTAAGCAAATACAGGATTTATGGACAAATACACGTACCCAGGCTACAAAACAGACTTTGCCAGCAAAACTGTCAGTGTTAAACCATGATTCACTTTTTGATGAGTTAATCAAAATAGATGAGGAAGAGTATATGAGCCATTTTCTGTAGCTCATTTGTGATTCTAAAAAACTTTATAATGAGGGCAACTTTTATTTTCAATTATTTTGTTTTATTCTAAAGGCAAAGTTGAAGCTCAGAGATGGCCCTAATGATGTCGTATTTAGTATTACAACCCAGTATCAAGGGACTTGCCGTTGTGAAGGAACAATATATCTCTGGAACTGGAATGATAAAATCATCATATCGGACATTGATGGAACAATAACGAAGTAAGTATCATTGGGTTTTTTTCTTTTCTTTGATTTTTTTTTTTGTCTTGCTTTATTGATCCTGTCCTGCTTTTCAAAATAAGATGAAGAAATTAGACTCAGGAAGACACTTAAAGAATGTTCATTAACACTTATGAAAAAAACTTGTTGCTTTGATTTTAATTTGGACTTGTGTGTACAGTAAGCTAGAAAATGCCTTTTAAAAGAATAATACAAAGTTGATAATATCTATCATGTGACTATTGCCCTTTCAGTTAGACTTCTCTAGGTTTAGCAGCCATAGGTTAACTTGGAAACTGACTTGTGCTGCACGGCCCCACTAATTTCTCTGTCTAGAGTAGTTACTCTCTTTTGAAATTGTTAGGACCTTCTGCAGAGATATTTCTGCTGTAAATACTTATTATAAATTTTATGTTCATTAGTGGTTGTCCTTAACCAAATTTGTATACTTGGTATCAGCTATCTCTTTGCTTTTAGGTCTGACGCTTTAGGACATATCCTCCCTCAGTTTGGCAAGGACTGGACTCATCAGGGCATTGCAAAACTATATCATTCCATAAATGAGTGAGTATGTAATCTATGAAGCAATTAGGGTTTTCTGGAATTTGTGAATCAATTGGCAGGTAATTGGATTGTTGTTAATAATTATGCAGTTTAGTACAACTTGTTGGTCTAAATGTTGGGAAGTGAGCTACTTCTGTCATTCACAAACAAAACTAAGTTCCTTCCCCAGATGTATACTTTTACAGGAATGGAAGCCCCCACTTTCACTAGTTCTCTTTCTTCTCAAATGTTTGATGCTGCATTTTAGTTCTTAAAAACAGTGTGTAATATTGTTGTGACTACAAGAAAACCACAGTAGCAATAGTTTTTCAAACAGTCATGCATATGTCTTTTTACACCAGCTCAGGTTGGTCACAAAGCCTATTACAAATATGTTACAGTGTAAACTCAGACCTAAATTGTGTCCTTCCAATGGATAAATATTTTGTGTTTTGATGTGTTTGCTGCCAAACTCAAGTGAGTGCTCCTTAGGATAGATTTCATGTTCTGAAACAGGCCCAATAAACAACTTGCCACTGCCACAAAAAGAAGGCTGGTGGCTTGGCTCAAGCTTTCTGTCACTTTGTTGTGCTGCTGACAGAAGCCAATGCAGTTCAGTGAAATAGTAGAAAAGTAATTAATCATAACAGCAGTTTCCCCTTCCCCTCTCTGGGTGAGTCAACTTGAACATGCTCACCTTGGGACCTGCAAGAACCTGCAGAGGCAGCCCATGTGCCTTCCCCCTTGCAGCAGTGGTGAGGTGTTTGCTAATAGTCTTTCTTTCCCCCAAAATATTTGGGGTCTTACAATCTGTTGTTGGCCTTCACACTGTGGCTAAATTTCATCTGTGGCCCCTTGCAGTCCATGAGAGATAACTTGAACTTGGTTTTGTATTCAGTGAATTATAGAAGAGTTGTTTTGGAATTATTTGTCAAATTGAATCAAGTCTTTGAAAATGCACATAAATGCTTAAGCCTTTTGTGCATGCAGTAACTGTGTATAAGTCTGTACAACAGATGAACCTACAAAGTCTGCAGGAAAAACTTAGGGGCTCGGTGAATGCTTCTTACTATCCGTCCTTCACTCTGCGCTGCGAATTCCACCAACAACCTGAAAAAATACAAACAGCAGGAGAGGAGATCTGGCATCCAATATTCTGTGATGCAGATAATTTAAGTAATTGCTATCGCTACAGCTGGGGTGAAAAAAGCTGGATAAAACCAATGTGGCACTTATTTAAACAAAATCTAGTCTGATTGTGTCACCTTAGTATTGCGATCCCTGTTCTTCTTGTACTTCCTGTTTCTAGTTTTGAGTGAATCATGTGTTTAAGCTATTATATGCCTTGCAGATTTTTTTTACCAGTGGAACAGTCTTTTCCTATGTGTTTGTGCAGCACACTGCCACAAGTCAGTACCTAAACTGGGGCCTCTGGACATTGCTATAACCATATACTCATGTTGGCGAAGAAAGTCTTCAGCAGGAATATGAACTAAGTTGGTAATTCTTTTCTAGAAACGGCTACAAATTTCTGTACTGTTCCGCCCGTGCCATTGGGATGGCAGATATAACCAGAGGATACCTACACTGGGTGAATGACAAAGGAACAATTCTCCCCAGGGGCCCTCTCATGTTGTCCCCCAGCAGTTTGTTTTCTGCCTTTCATAGGTAAGCAGTGGGGTTTCATACATACGTTTCTTCTCCATCTCAGAGAAAGAAGCAGATTACAAAGATTTGACATGCTAATCGTTACAGCTGTAACCAAACGTTCCACTGGGTGCTAGATTTGCTGCTGAGACTTGATGTCCCTCTAGTGATCATCTATAAGCTATTTGTTTTGTCCAAATTTCACTTGCAGCATGCTTGTATTTCTGTGGGCATGTTATAACTACCAATGCTAGCAACAGGAAGCAATGGGAATGTAAATATCAGATAAATGGGGAAAGGAGGATACCCTCTATCAAATCCTGATTTAGAATTTGACTGTTGAAATTTTATTTTAGGGAAGTAATAGAAAAGAAGCCTGAAAAGTTCAAAATCGAGTGTTTGAATGATATCAAGAATTTGTTTGCTCCCAGTAAACAGCCTTTCTATGCTGCTTTTGGAAACAGGCCCAATGTAAGTCTGCCCCTTTCTAATTAAAGGGTTAAAATGTATTAAAGACTTGGGAAGCAAAGGAAATGGGCTTTTCTTTTTGTGTCTGTTTGAATTTGAATAAGGAAATGGGACACTGGTGCTTTTATGGGTTTGATCAAGAAAACCCACATGCAGATACCTTAAATAAGAGGTACAAGAACTGCTTATATAAAAAAGGTTATAAAGGTGTGTTAGTATTCTCAGGGTTTTATTAAATATGTTGCACCTTTGCATATTCTTTTTCAGCATTTTTGACAGGTTTATAACCTAAGGATATTAATTCAGTGCTCCTCAGTCTTGAACCCTTTTTCCTATTGTACAGTTCCTGTATTTTCTCTGCAGATCAATGCTATCATAATTGAGCTAGAGAGAGAGAGAGAGTGAGAGTATTCTAAGAGGAATATTCTCACAAGAAATGGTATAGGTTTTGTGCGTGTTTGTGGTCTCAGGCTTGGGAACAGGAATTAAGGGGTTGGGGGCAGGAGGAATGTTTTGGTATGGTGTGTGTATGGGTTTGGGTATTTTTTTGTTTTGTAAGAGGCAGTTTTACTGTACCTTTTTTGGATTAGTCTTCAAGAAATTGTTTATTGTATCATGTTCAATAAGGAAATGTTGAAGCATGTGCTTTTGTTCATGGTTTTTGCAGGATGTATATGCCTACATGCAAGTGGGGGTTCCAGACTGCAGAATATTTACTGTGAATCCAAAGGGTGAACTGATCCAAGAACGGACTAAGGGAAACAAATCTTCGTAAGATCATTTTTGTTATTTCAGCTAAAGAAAGTATTTAGGAATGAGATCACAAAATAATTGCAGTTGTGACCATGATTTGATCTCCTGTTACATACAACGTGTGAAAATCTTATTTGCCAGAGACTTACAGATTTGGATACTTAACTGAAACTTTTCAAAAAGAAAAGTAAACTGTCAAAATAAAATTGCAATTGCTTCTGCAGTAGTAATGGCTTATTTGACTAAAGCTTTCTGGTCTAGACTCCTAAAGCTGCTTTTTGGCTACAGTTGAACAGTGACTAGACTGTAAATAATGGTCTTTCTTCTTTTTTAAATATAGGTATTACAGACTAAGTGAGCTTGTGGAACATGTGTTCCCATTGCTTAATAAAGAACGGAATTCTGCATTTCCATGCCCAGAATTCAGCTCCTTTTGCTATTGGAGAGACCCTCTTCCTGACCTTAACATGGATGACCTGGCCTGAAAAATACTTCTAACTTCGAGATGGAATTTCGTATTCAGCAACTCAACTTCAGTTTAAATGTGAAGAACTTTCTTAACAAAGATGCTAATTTATATACTGGTACCATAAGTCTTACTAAAGAAATCACTTTAACTCTGTTGGTTTAAAACAAAGAAAATGCAAAGTTACTGTCTATTTTTTTTGTGGAGGGTTTATTTTTTTGTTTGTTTGTTTGTTTGTTTGTTTCTTTATTGCTTGTCTTTATATACCTGTTCTAAGGCACTTGAGATTGGCCTGTCGTTGATGGTCATGGTACCCAAGTGCTTACTAAATGCTGAAGTAAACTATGACTTTGCATTTTCACCAATACAGACCTTATTGTAAACATAGATTTTTTTTTTTGTATTAGTCTTAATAGTACATTTTCTAAAATGAAGCCAAAAAGCGTATGGAAACTGCCAAATAGAATGTCAGACCTATTAATAAGATATGTGGTCTAATGTTCAGATGGGCAATTAGGCCATTTTTGAAAGGAGCCAGAACTTAAGACCAGTGTGCTCTTTCTTAGCTAAAGTACAGGAAATGTGTAGACGTTACTTAGCCTGACGGACTCTGAAGACATAAAATCCCTCTTTAAATGTAAATATGCCTTTTGTCACACGTACAAGACTCTGCTTGTACAATTCACACTCAAAACTAACTCTGCTTATTACGTTTTTTACATGAAATGCTTACACTATTTCATGAGCTTGTAAAAATGAAAGTTGTCTTCAGATACTTGTATGGCTTTTGTTGTTTTCAGGCTGCACTATGTCATGTTGAATCTCCATCGAGAAAAATCTTGAACATTTCTGTAAGAGTTAGGGAGCTGGCATTTTTATTTCTATTTTGAACACAGAGATGATGCATACGTGTGTGTATCCTGTGTAGGCCAGTAAAACGTATGTACAGATTATATTCAGGGAATTGTAATACTGAAAAAATTATGTATTTAATTTTTTAATGTTCTACTGCAGGTCTTTCCAGAATTCCATATTGCAGGTTTTCAGTAGCTGGAAGGAAATGTAGCTCAATTCCAGGTATGAGAATGGTTAAATGCTGCAGAGCAGAATAAAACCTGGGGGTTTTTTTCCTTTTTTTTTTTTTATTTTAAGTTTTGGGTTATTCATAAACATCATGCTGGTCATTCCTCAGGTTCAGATCAGAGCCTGCGAACAAATTGCATTCCGAGTCTAGTATTTATCAGCTGTAAAAGCAGCTAGTATTTCTCTCTCCAAAAATACTTGAGGGCAAAGGTAGTTCTGCTTTTTAGGTTGAGTTAATGCATTTAACCTCCTTCAGACAAATCTATGGTGAGAATGTATCCTTCCACCAGCCCAGAGGGCTCAAGGACTATAGTCATTTCAACATGAATCCTGGGCTTTCTGGGCACAGTCTTTTCTGTCACTCCTTAAGCAAGTTCCTGAGGCGATTAAAGATCTTTCAGGGGCAGTGTCCAGAATTTCCACCAGGCTCTGGGGTGAGCTCAGCCCCGTGCACAGCTCCCAGTGGGAGCAGAGAAGTTTGAGCGATCTTTAGAAGGCATTTATATGGCTCCCTACTGCGGTGCCTCACCAGGGATGCTCTTCTCAGGAACAGCTTGGGCCAGCCCTTCTGCTCCATCTTACCTAGGCTGAATGTAGGAAAGGAGCTCTCTTTGTTTCACTACCTGCAAAAGAGGACATTTAGAGGATTTTGCCCCCACCCCGGGAATATTTTCTTTCCTCCGTCAGACTGAGTAGTGTTAACCCACAGTGCTGAGGTAGCACCAGCTGACACTAGACAATTGGTGAACTGCTTGGGGGGATAATTTTTAGATCACTATATAAATGAAATTACTTTTTTTTTTCCTCCCTTATAAAACTCTAGTGTATTCCTGTGTTTATAAAACATTATGTAAAGAGTGGGGACAAGCAAAATCAACTTAGAACCTCTCCTTCAAAGCAGTAGTATGAGAGTGGGAAAGAAAACAGATGCATCTGTCCGGGTGTGCCGTGCACCTCAGTGAATTGAAAGGCATCCTTGTTCTTGGACAGTGAGAACAACACTTTCTGTGGCTGTTGCAGCAAATTCTTGGTCCTGTCACCAGTCTGCTCAGTGTTTACGTGGATTTCACAGGATTCAACTCAAAGGATATGTTGCTCTTGCTGCTTTTTTTCTCAGAAGCTTGTAAGCTCAGAAGCTTACAAACATCATTCCTTTTTTTTCCTTTTCTTACCTTTTTTATTCCATAGATTTCATTAGAAACTGAAATTTTCATGATCACCAAGTGCTTTGAATATCAACAGGATTTGAGCTTTTAAGTCACTTAAATACTTTAAAATGAATAAATAAGAATCCAACACAATAAAGTATTTTAATTACAAGATGAAATATTCTAGCTAAAGATTCTGTTTTACATAAGGGAGTGAAGCTGCCTCTCCTAAAACATTCCTTTGCGGATGTCAAAATTCTCTTTACCACGCTTAACTTATTCCTAGTGGCCCTGGTATTACACAGGTTTGCTAAAAAAACCCCAGCTATTTACTTCATGAAACCGGGATGGATTTCCAAATAGGGCAGGTCATTACCAAGGTCTGGCTGTATCTTTCTTGGTTGACTTTTTTACTTGGTTAATTTTTTTTCTTCACTTCCATTCATCTTTTTAGATTGTCATAAGGATAAGCTGTGGAATTAAAGGAGGGGACTTGAATAAATGAGCAGTGTGGAAAAATAGTATCAGGTGTATCTCCAAATGCATATAATTTCAGCTGGTTTGAATTAGAATACGGGAGTTGCGTGGTTAGAGAGCTCCTCATTCTGCTAACCTGTCACTTTGCATGATAGGGATGTCCAAAAAGTTGCTTAGTTAAAAATTTTGCTTTTTTTCTCAGTAACAGCTACACTTTTGATATTTGTTTTTTGATAAAAAGTGTTCTTGAGTATTTCTAATATGAATTGGGCAGGGGGTTTGTTTTTCTAAATCTGGCTGGTATTTCAAGCTATTCGGATTGGTTGTTAACCCTCCTTAGGGACAGACTATGGGGGCACTGTACCTGTCATCATGTACCTATGTAATTTGGGCTGCTGGGCACTTTACTGACTCTAGAAAAGACATCTCGTTACTATCAAACTGTGGGCTTGTGCTGCAATATTAATATGAAGTGGGGTAAATAAGAATTATGCATTAGCCTGTCCTTTGCTACCTTTGTCGAGAGAAGTGGCCTGAAACTAATGTTTGAGAACAAGTTGTGCTATACTTATTTAAAATTAGCGCAAGCTGAATCATTCTTTCTGTGAAAGAGGAACTTCTAAGTGTGTGTGTCTGTAGGCACATGCACACCCCTGTTAAGACTGTGTTGTTGAAGATGCAGATCCTCTTAGCGTTGGAACCGTGTCAAAGGCTGAGTCAACGATACCTATCCAGGAATAAATATGGAACATTGCAATTCAAAACTTGTTAGTGACTTGGACATTGCCCATTTCAATAATGATTTAAAGATCTGTAACTTCAGTGGTACACATTGCTGGATTTATATTTTTTTTTTT
>KZ505723.1:157058-190370 GCA_002844005.1 Limosa lapponica baueri
CCTCTTCTTTTTTTTTTTTTCTTTTTCCTCCTTCTAAGGAAAAGGTACATGGCTTGTAAATGCTGGCAGCAGAAATCCTGCCACCCCTCAATTCAACAATGCTTCTGCCATGGACCTTCTTCAGGATTGAGGCTGCCCACAGACATCTCTGCTCTCTGTCCCTATCACAATGGCAACGGGAGTGGTAAGGTGTGTAGCTCGTGACAGCTTTCCTACTCACGCTGAGAAACTGCCCACATCGTACATCTCTTACCGTGCACTGCTGAAGGGTAGTGGAAATAACTACAAGTAGTAACATTTTGGTATTAAAACAAAGAAAACCATCACCAGGGCTTTTCTCTTTTGGGTGACTTTTCACTCAATTCTTTCTTCTTTTGTCAGCAGATCAAACAGACACTTAGTTATTTCATAGTGGCTCTCTGCTTACTAGCTAAACACTCCTGTTAGACAAAATACAGTCAGTTTGGACAACTGAGACAAATTTCTCCTTTTAACAGGCTGACTTAATAGCAAGTCTTTAACGATCAACCACTTGTTAGTCCTGTTTTAGTTCCCTTCCCTCTGAACATTTCCCCTAAGGCAGGAACACCACTAGAAGTAGTCAAGTCTTGTTGCTTTGGCTGGGCAATTCGCGAAACAACAAACATACTTAAAGTTGTCCTCAGTTGCTCTTTCTGTTCTACCCTGTTCAGGTTAGGATCCATGTCTTCTCCATGCTGTTTCACCCCTGCTCCTTCTTCTGCCTTCCTTAAAATGTATGTTTGGTTTTCTCTTCCTCTCAATCTGAGATGCCCATCTGCAACCAATGTTCAATTCAAATTATATCCCTTAAAAACTGAAGTTTAAAAGTGACAAAACTTCATCTAAAATGTGGACATACAAATGCCCTGCTATCCTTTTTGTTTGTTTGTTTGTTTTCCGAATAACTTGGCATGGGAAGAGTGGGAGGGGAAGGCAAGGGGAAGACATGCCTGCAACTTCAGAAATGGCAAGTAACTGCCTTGGTTTCCCTCGGGGGCTAATAACCAGCTGCCTCATGTATCTTTGTATCTCATGTACATCTCATGTATCTATCTCTGCTTATTCAGTATTTTGTCTCACAGCCAGAAAACAGACAGAAGCCCTTTTTCATTACTCCTACCTGCCGGTGCACCTGCAGGTGCTCCTGTGAGCTAAGATGAGGTTATCTGAAAGGACCAAAATTAATTGCAGGAAGTCTACTTACTTAAGTAGCTTCTGTAAAATTCCACCACCTTAACACCACGCTACTTAGAGAAAGTATCTCTTTGTATTTTCAGCTTCCCCTGAGACTCAAACCAACTGAAAATGCACCTCAACTAACTTCTTGTTGGCTCCCTTGGAAAGGTTTCTCTCCCCTGCAGCCATACTGCATAAACAGCAGAAACTATCTGCCGCCTGCCCAGAAACTCTGGCCTTTCCGTTTGCAGTAGCTACAGTTCTGTCTGAGTTGGTGTCACCTGGATAAGGGAGCAACTCCTGCTCTGGCTCGCCAGGCTTCCTTCAAGATTTTCCTGCAGTAATTGCTAGAATAGTTATTACAGTTTGATGCTGAAGTTGCTTCAGATCTGCAGCCAAGTTCAGCACATCATCTGAGTTTGTCCAAAGGAGAAATCTAAAAGCCCTCTAAATATCCAGTAGATCAGTTTAGTGGGCAATATAAGGAGGCGCAGGAAAGATGCAACGTGTCTTGTGCTCTCTTACCCTCCTCCCTGCTTCCAGCTGGAACTGTGCCTCTTTGAAGCTTTCACAAGCGCTCAGCAGTGCTTTTGCAGAACCTTACAGAGAGGTGAACCACCTCATCTTACGTGTCCCCACTTGCAAAGACTCCTGTTCATGCAAAGACCAAAGTTCAGCTTCTCTAGGCAAGGTCCAGGCTTGGAAACTGCTTTCACTTAAGCAGTCAGTGTTGTGGAATTATAAAAATCAGGAAGAAATTTTTTACAGCATTTAAAAGCTGGGAACCACATGCACAGCTCTGATGAAGAAACTGCCAGGCAGACAAAAAGTTTCGCAAAAGATTCAACCACAGTTTTACAGCTTCTGGGGGAGGAAAAAACTCTTTGACTTTAGACGTATTCAACGAAGTTTCACCTGAGATAGACAGATAGATAGATAGATAGATACACATAAGCAGGATCAGGTATGCATGTTCATGGCAATCTAAGCTACTATAATGCATTCTGGGGAGTCAAAAGACCACATAAGATACATGGGTGGCCTTTATTAGGTTACATCTACTTCCAGGCATCTGCTAGTTGTATTTCTGGTTCTCCACCTCTCTTTTGACTTCCCAGCACAGTTCATGCCTCCCACAGAGCCCAGCGGCCAGAAGGAGAAAAAGAAGAGGGGAAAAATCAAGCAAAACAAAACAGTGCACAGCACAAGCATTTTCTATCAAGATGAAAGGAAAAAAAAAAAAAGTGTGACGGTGCTGCTGACAATTACTCAGCAACTGGAATGAGGACTCTTCAAGAATCTACACAGAAGAGATACCATATGTAGGTAATTCATTTGTCAGTATGCACTTATGACTCCTTTGCATATGGCAGGAGTAGGGAGGATACGTCAGATTTTCTCTGCTTGGCCAATACAACTAAATCTAAATGAGGGCAAAATGCATCATTTCAGGTGGAGCAAATGGGACACAAATACCAGCAATTTATCATCTACATGACCTTTTTTTTTTAAAAAAAAAAACTCTTCAGTTTGACCCTAACACATCTCATTTTCTGGAAAATCCTCTCTGCATATGGGATGGCTATGCAGCACAGCACAGCACCGCACTGATTTCCAAGAGCCAGTGCTCAACGAAGCTGGGCCCATTAACTCTGCTCTAAGTCACAGAGTTTCTAATGTGGATGGTAACTCACTCAGTGCATTACAAAGAACAGCTACTTTTCTCCTCAGTCTGTTAGTAACAGCTCTTTGTGCTCTTACAACTCCCACCTTTCACATCGCAGCAAGAGACAGTTTGCCCTAGCACTTACCTACCCCACCTTACACAAACAACCATCTCCCACCCCATCCTTCAGCGTCCTTCGAATTGCGCTGTTCGTTCATGCAGTGAGACACTGGAACAGGTTGCCCAGGGAAGTTGTGGGTGCCCCATCCCTGGAGGTGTTCAGGGCCAGGCTGGATGGGGCTTTGAGCAGACTGGTCTAGTGGGAGGTGTCCCTGTCCATGGCAGGGGGGTTGGAACTAGATGATCTTTAAGGTCCCTTCCAACCCAAACCATTCTGTGATTCTATGAAACAGCAGCAGAGAACAACCACTGGTGCAACTGCGAGTGATTGTATGTTCTCTACCTCTAAGTCAGGAAAGAGGCTTTCCCCTGTGATGTGTACTAATGAGAATACCGCTCCCTGTCCAATAATCAAAAGAAAAAGCTAAGCATGCAGCAGAACCCGTCACAAGCACTGCAGGGTAATTTATGTATTCAGTAAACTCTTTCTTCAAATCAAGGACCACCTACAACAACGTAAATCTTACATTACAATAACCTCATGCCTTTAAATTTGAAACGTGTCCTACAGGCTGGCTCCCTGGAGTCACATGGAGAACGTAAAGATGGTTGAGTATCAGATGAGCAAGAAGAATTAAAAAGCTCAAACCAAAATTAGCCCTTTATCTGCACGGATACATACAGCAGCGTTTGCACAGTGGCAGGGCTCACTAGCTCAGCTGTTTTCTTTATTACAACTTCTTTTAGAGAGGAGCGACCACCCTCCCTTGGAGCTGCAGGGTTAAGGACACTAGCAGTGCTGCATCACGGGGGAGGGTGGGGAAGGAAAGTTGTACTTTCAGTGACTTTTTTTCTCTGTGACCCTCTGTATGCTGATCAGAACATCCAAATCCTCTTCTTGGATCTGTCCTTGCCTAATTGTGTGACCTGGGATCTTACATGCATTTTCTCATCAGTTCCCAGACCAGTTCATCAGCCAATTCATTACTTCTGCCTCTGCAATTTTCTTTGCTCCAGCAAACAAAAATTCTCATAACCATAAAATTGCCATGCTTCAATAGCATTGGCTGCTGATGTTTCTTTAAATAACAATTGGTTCAATTCTTTCTGTATTAAAAGGGATTAGGTGGATACACTTAGGTCCTGACGCTTAAATCACCTTTGTTATAAACTCCTTGCCTGTGAAAATAGAGTTAATATGTAATATTGTGCCTTACGTTCTCTCATTAATACTTCTAAGTCCTTGAAGATCTTTACCTACAATGTTATATTGTGAGATGCATGCAAACAGATAGCTAATTAATCTGAAGAACTCAAGCAATACTTTGGTATTGAAAGTATGCAAATCGTGCCTCAGCATTCAAGAAGAGCACTAAAGTGGGATAGTGGGAGCCCTCAACTTCTTCCTGAGCAGGGCTTTTATACAACAAAAGCTATTCAGAAACAGAAATGAAAGGGAGTACTCAGAAAGCCAATTTAATAGTACAAGCTTCTTATTTTAGGAATTACAGTACAAGAAGGTCTGATCCTCTTTCAAATTTGAACTGCAGTACCACAAAATGTACTGGGTGAAGCCTGGCAAAGACATCATAAACTGTGGTCCTGCACGAATTAGGTATTAAGGATTCCTTGATGCCTTATTTAAGCATTAAGTTCCCCCTCCAATAAGCCAAAAATCTTTCCTTCTCCAGCTGCTAATTTCTACAAAACTGTTAACAGCTGAATTCTGCCCCAGAATGCTCTCTCTTTGTTGTTTATAGGCAGACACTGACGATGAGGGACAGTGGATGTAAATGCTCTAACTCCACAGAAGTCTAATAGCTATTTGCACCATCCTTACCTCTCTGTTTTCTATGACTGCACCTGCCATTGGGGTTTGCAAGGCATTTGGGGGGAAGTTATAGGACAGATCAGCATCTTATATTTAGATAAGCCTTCAGGGACATGGATCAGGAAAAGGAACTCCTTGGTCCAGCCCAGTTCTCTCTGGATCCCAAGGGTGATAACGTTTCTTTGCAACATGTCCCACCAAGCAGCACACGCTGCCTGCCACACCCTGCCTTTTCAATACTTTTAACATCCACCTACTGTTTCACACAGTTTTAGCATAAACTTATTAAAATACTGCTGTCTAGAAACGGCAATAGGCTGTACAAAGTGGAAGAAAACCCCCAGGAAATCCATTTATCACAGAAATCTAGACATCTATATCGGCTTTGCTGGCATCAAGATAAACGAACATTTCTTTACTTCTCATCCTCTTCCAGAAACCTCATCTAGTGCTGCTCGTTCTTAACACCACAACCCTCAAATGCAAAAAGACTGCTTTAAGGCTATGACAGATTTTTTAATTAGAAAGTATAAATATCAGAATTACAGTTTCATCTCTTTACAACTCTTTCTGTCAGTCCCCAGACCAGTCTTCAGGACGTGTATCTGTGATTTTATTAGGGCCATCAAACTAAGGCCCAAGGGTAGGATTCTGGATGCCATAAAGCCCTAATGTTCTATTTTTCATATTTCCTCAAACAAATTTAGATGAAATCCTTCTTCCTGAAGAGGGTGTGGGAATATTCACTTTGATCCCGGATACTATTCCCTGGGGTTTGATAATATCTTGAGTGTGAGGTTGTAGGGCAGGCAGCACCCAATCAATGTATTTATCAAGGCCAACTAGAATGTCTCACACAAGATTTATACCTGTTTATCATATAAATCCATATTAAATTATGTGATATTAAATATTATAATTAATTTAAAAAAACACCACCAAACCAAGAAAACTGCATTTTGAATCTTTTTGAACTGTGGCTGTCAGTGGGAGCACTCCTGCTTTCACTGAAGTCAGGAAAATGAGCCCTCGTGATTCTAACAAAACCAGAAACTCCCCCCCCATGGAGGACCAACTCGTGCACTAGCTCAGATACTAACAGTGCTTCGAGATCTTAGTCTTGTCCTTACCCACATCTTATTAAAGAAATATTAAAATTGTCAGAAAAAATACATATTCTTTCATTTAAGAAGAAAAAAAGGTCAGTACTGACATTTGCTAGGAAATAGAAACCCTTTTTATTTTAAAAAAACCCACAAAAGTAAGTAAAAATAACCCAAAATTAATTATTTTTCAAAGCCTCGAAAACCTCATCTTTTCAAAGGATGTGGATTACATTTTAAAGCTTAGGTATAGAAAAAATCTGTCAGATTTTCCTCACTGCTAAACTTAAATACTAAAAATCAACACTGTTCTCTCAACCATGACTTTCCAGGGACTGAAATAAAGACTAAGTACCCATGTAAAGAATTTTAGGAAACAGCAGCCTTACCTTGTGAGTCTGTGGTAGGAGGAGATAACTTCGGATACCCTACAAAGGAAAAATATTACGTGTGATGCAGTATACCATGGAGTCCTTTATGACTAAATATCACTGCAGCATTCTAAAAAGCATCCTTTGCTACCGAACAGCAACTTACCAAAATAGCTACCAAATAGCATCTCATATGAAATGTTCAATTATTGTTAAACTGGGGCGGTCATGGCAAAGAAAACCAAATTTTTACTATAGTGTCATAAATCCACTGGTAAGCACTTGGGCAAGAAAAAAATGTTTCCCTAGTGGCAAAGACTGCTGTAGTTACCAAGGATTTTACATCAGCCCTGTTGACCTCATGCTTTGTGCAGCCTTGGCAAAGGCAACAAAACTGGCACCGAGTGTGTTTCCCCTACTTCTGTAGCCAGCTGGAGGCTGCAACAGCCCCTTCACAAATCATGTCCACCCTGAGCCCATTTCCAGCGGCAAGAGCTGTAACGGGCACCCACGAAAGGCTGCAAGGTGGCTGGTAAAGTGCAACACATCTCAGTGTCACCCCTCTAGCAAGACCTGGCATGTCCATTGCACTTAGACGGGAGTGATTGACCATTATTTTGGGTCTCTCACCTGGTGCTCCAGCATACCCTTCAGCAATGGGCATGGTACTTTGACCAGCCTGACCATCCACACTTCTAAGCCGCCCTCTTCCTGACATTAGAACAGTGCCAGGAGGCCCTGCCTCTCCAGTCTCCAAGATGATCCCGGTTGTTCCAGGCAGAAATGGCACAACTCCTGACCCTGGCAGCGCTGGGCGTGGAAGAGGTCTTGGCTGCGGCGGCTGGAGGGGGGTCCTCTGTCGTGGGGGTTGTATCCTTGGCCTCGATGGCAGCAGGGATATGCCAGGTTGGGGCTGCAGGGGTGGTCTTGGTGGCAAAGGCTGCCGTGGTACTTCTGGTCGTCCTTTGAAATGATGAAAGAAGAGGAAAGATACAAAATTATTCACCTAAAATAGCATATAAAATTGCGTATTTTTGTAAAAAGCTTTAAAATAAAACAGGACTCAATTTCAGGCCACCTCTCTCCTCAGACCCAAGACTGCACTGGCAAAACTCCATTCCACTCTTGCAGTACTGGAGAGTCCCCTCTTTCCCAGTCTGTGACACAGGGAAAGGCATGAAGACAGCCTGGAGAAGCAGCAGTCAAATAACCCGTGAACAGTCACCTGCTGGTCCAGCTTTGACTTTCTGCACCCAGTGGGCTGTGTGTCACACCCCTTCCCACCGGTGCCTTCATCTCCGTTGCGTGCTCTCTCTCTACCTTCAGGTCACTTCTCCTGAACCCCTTCCCGCCCATCGCTCCCACTTTCAATTCTGCACTCACACAACACCTAGCACGGGGCTGACGCTTTAGCACTGCCATAAAGTATCCACCGCAAAAAACCTGAACAAATGTACACTGACTTACAGATTATTTTTTTCCCTACTTCGAAAAGCAATGACCTTAACATTCCAAGTACTCCCATTACTAATATTTTCTGACAACGAAGGCAGAACCCTAGGATATAATCTACCAGAAAAAGCCTTTATTGTTTGAAGAGAAGAGATACCATTAAAAGACTTTTCCAGTAGGGCAGCCAACATATATGACATCAGGGTTGAACAGCGCTGACACGGTTACATTTGTGTATCTGGTCCAGTTCTAAGCCCTTTATAGGAATTACGGCTTATTCATAAAAATGAAGTCCTAGATGACAGGAACGAAGCTGAATTACGTCTACATTAAGAACATGAATTTGCAGCTGTGTAGATTTTAGCAGATGCAATGACAGCTTTTACACAGGATAATTAGAAATTCATTCTAAATTAAACATTATCATAGGTGACTTTGGTTGCATTTTGAGACTGAAGCATGGCTTTGGGTGCAGGGATGGAAGTGAGTTTCTGGGGAAATGGACAAACATCCCCTTGAGAATTTATCTGATGCAAGTCATCACACCAGAGATGCTTGCCATGGTCCACAGTGGAGACCACTGCTCTGAGATCACAGTGGTGAGAACGAAACACTTGAATTCATCACAGTCCAAAATCAGCCTGGAGAAATTCACCAGTGGCTAGGGCTAAACCGAATGGCTGTGCCTAGAAGCAGATGTGGTGTGAGGCTTCCCAGGGCTCTGCTGCACAGCTGGGGACCCCCAGGAGGGCCTTACACTGAGCCTTTGGGTGAGAGCTTGCAACCAAGTCATGCAGGTATTGTCTGTGATGCACGGCTGAGGTCCAGACAGCGTCACTGGCAACCCACGTGCTGTTTCGTGACTACTTGACACCTGCACTCTACCCTTGTGTATCTCGTTTCTTCAGTCCCATAAAAAGGCCACATAAGCCTTCCAGAGGACTGAGAGGCTGTCTGAAGTCATAGCCTCACACCACCTGCATTCATTTGCTAGACACGCCTGCTAGAAAAAAAAAAAAAAAAAAAATCTTCCTGAGCTTTGCTGGCTGACTTTAATTGTCATGAGAATTGGAAACTCATATAAGCAATGCACCACACAGCTGGACTGAAGCTCACTCGGTAATGCTATCCACAAGGCACAGGACTAAGGAGTGAAATGTTCACTTCATACAGATTAAAATTGTCTTCATAAAAATCCCAGGATTTAAAAAACAATCTTTTAAAACTTTTCAAAAAAAAGGCTTAAAGTATCAAAGTTAACTGTTGTTAAATCTGAGAGCAAAAATCAATCAAAGTTAACAGAGCTGTTAACTTAGTGAGACATCTTCTGTCCACAGTGGCATAGGTTTAGACCTTCAGCTAAGATCTTCAGATTAACCTCATTCAAAACACAAATTGGCAAAATACTTTACCTTGGGATGCATGTACTTGTCATTTCTCTAGTCAATTAAGCTGAGCTTTATTAAGACAATAACTTGGGCTGACACAGTGAAGATGAATATATTTCTCTGCTTGCTTTTCTAAACCTTTGAATAACAATCCATGGCTCAAATCCTCTATCCCGTGCAAACTGCTTCCTTGCACGCAACATCAATGCTGCAATATTCAGAATTATCCAACTGCATCTCCATAAAGCTAAACCTAAAGCTCAACTTAAAGTGCCAGTAACCAGGTTAAGAGGGATCTGGTCTGCCATCTTTACCAACTTTTGTGGCCTCTTCTACTGAGATGCATCATAGCAAGACAAAGTACCAATAAATCACTAGACAAGGTGGTAACACTGGAGCCACCCTATCCTGATGCTGAATTCCATAACACATGTTTTCAGTTCACAAGGCAATGAGAAAATGAACGCCCAACAAAGGCTGGGGTGAATCTAGCTGGACCTGCTTAACCTTTGCTGAACAGCGGAAAAAAACAGAAATCTTCCCCATCATCTTCCCATCCATCTGGGAAGGCAAAGAGCAGAGCAGAGATCATTACACAGCTGAGAACAGTAACACTGTCCTCAGCAGCAGCGTCCTTGCTGCTCTGGTTGTCATCACTGGTGTAAGTGACAACTCCATCACCGTGTCAGACAACAGCTTTTGCTCTCAGATGCCCATCCACAACTGAAACAGAAGGAAACGTTTCCATCCTCGGTTGAAAATAAGAATGTTTTTGTTTCCTTCCTCCTCTTAAAAGTATTTTATTCTATTCAGTTTGTTCAGCTAGGCAGCCTTTACCTGAAATTTACTTCACTGAAGGAGGAATGATTTGCTGGCAAGGAAGACAATCAGCGGCCTGGATGCATGAGGCAGGGAGATCTTTGGGGTGCATCTGTTTCCAGTATTGTTCTGCCCTGACCAGGCTCTCCTCAGCCCCAAAAACACACGGAAACAAGGTGCATAAAACAAACTACTGAGTGAAGTAGTAAAGTCTGAGTACTAAAGTAGTAGTAAACTACTGAGTTTTTCCAGTGGTGCCCAGTGACAAGACAAGAGGTAATGGGTACAAACTTGTATACACAAGTTCCATCTAAACATGAGGAGGAACTTCTTTACTTTGAGGGTGGCAGAGCCCTGGAACAGGCTGCCCAGAGAGGTGGTGGAGTCTCTGCCCCTAGAGACATTCGAAACTCACCTGGACACGTTCTTGTGCAACCTGCTCTAGGTGGATCTGCTCTGGCAGGGGGGTGGACTAGATGATCTCCAGAGGTCCCTTCCAACCCCATATCATTCTGTGATTCTGTGAGTAAAGGAATCTCTGACTAGACTCACAAGAAGCCAAAAAGACCTGACTTGAATTTTCTTATATAGATACCAACGGGACTTGACAATGAAGTTGCATTTTGCATGAGCTCATAGGGATTCTAGAGGAATCAACCATATGACTCTCTCTTATTTGCATTGTAACACTAAGATTTCATAATGCTCTTTATTGATGCTGTAATGTAGATCATACATTTGGTTTCTTAGACCATAACTTCAGCAGACAACATTAAGCTGTTGCTTTCGAAACCCTGCTACAGAGACAATTACCAGAGGAATTGCAGTTCAGGTCAAATAACCGTAACCAAAGCAAAATGCAGTCCCAGCGTGGTATCTGGCTGTAAGACCACACTTCTGACTCCTGGAAAACTTCATGAATCTGTATGAATAGGCAGTAAGTTAAAAAAGACCACTAATATCGATTTCAGTTTTGTGCCATCTGAAGAGCAAACGTACCTGCAGAGATGCACAGAGTGCCATGAGAACAACAAAGGGGGCAGTCACCATTTAAAGTGGACAAAGAGCTGCTGGATTACCTTGTCTTGGCAAGTATATGGCGTGTGGTCCCCTTTGAGTTCAGAGCAGACCACTGCCTGCCCTCACCACCCCCTTGTGTACAGGGAATGGCAGGACACTGCACTACCTTCACCAGAAATTACAACAAATAAAATATGGGTCTGTTTCTGGGTCTGTATCCGACGTACAATCATTCAGTAAACTGGCTTGTTACTTGGACTGAGGCATTTCAAAAACCCTAATAAAAAATTCAGAATAAAACACAGCCATATTCCCAAGATCATTTGACTTCGCTCAGGTTTACAGTGTCCTGGGCTTACACTGTTTGATAAGATTTTTATATTGTATTTCTTGCAACATATCCTTGCCTTACTGCCCTCAACAACTGTTATTAGTAACAACTTGTTTCTGTTTCGGCCCTTCCAAAGTCAAATGACATCATTTGAATGCTACGATACGCTGGCAAATACTGCATAAAAACCTCAACACCGATCTACAGCCAGGGCTGAAAATCATCTTTTCAAATGATGTTGGTATCAGAGAAGATGCTGTAGATCATGGACATAAAAGCAGTTAGAGCCATACCCAATTCACGTAACAGGGTTCCCAAACTACTTCCAAAAAAGGCTCTTTTGCCAAAATCTTACTGCAACTCCAGCCATCAAAGCTTAGTTGGACTGCTGTGCCAGACAGTGTTATTGTAATTGGAAACATTTGAGGATTGAAGTGTGTGCTTCATGCACCCTTCGGAGGCCAGAGGCACCCCACGGCAGCGAGGGATGCTCAGAGCGCCTGCACCCCGGCACCCGCTGCAGCATCCTTGCCTGGATCTTTGTCACCTGATGGTGGACGGAGAGCTCTGCCCTGAAACAGCGTTATGCTGTGGAAACCCAGGCACACTGAGGCTTTTTAAGGCTTTACAACCTTCTAACAGGGGCTGATAAACGCAACTCATGAGGCCGCTCCAACACCTGCTTTAAATAGCAGGAGGAAGATTACTGTATCTTGGACCTTCCTCCAATGTTGGCCCCTAGTGCAAATTTATTTTGGGCAAGATGGATGAGAAATAGAATTACATAGATATATCATACTGCATTTTAATGGGGACTGGGTCTGCTTTTTCAAGATCTAGGGGCAAAGGTCCTAACACTGTTGAAGTCAAAATTTCAAAATTTGATTTCACCAAAAGAAATATCTGAGAATTACAGACCCCCTGCTTTCTCCTTCACTTTTTCCTTTAGAGGAGAAAGGCATTTTTTTTTTTAATTTCACAGAAGAAATTCTCATCTCAGGAGGATTTTTGTGTCAAACACTGCAATACATTTGGTTTTAAACAACTAAACACTCAGAATCAATGCATTCATCACAGGCTTTCAAGTCTCTGCCTCGGAGTAAGAAGGATACTCTTCCCTGCAGAAATTACTCTGAGACCTTTCATGAAGCACAACTTGTCTATTCAAGCAAAAGTGCTCACGGTCCCTCATCTTATCTCCCCGAGCCACCATCAGCTGCAACAGCCCACAGGCTCTTCCCTCAGCACCTCTTCTTCTGGTTTAGGGCCAGTCACAGAAATCAGCCTCTTCTTTATCTCACACGTGCACAGAATTAAAACCAGAAGCATCAAGTAACTGGAGAGTGCAGTTTCAAAACAGTCTCCAATTCCTATGGTTTTACGTCACGCTAACAGAAACAGGAACTCGGCTTCCTTCTGTACACTTTGTCTCTCAGACAAACAACCCATTGCTGTGATTTGGAGCAAGAACTTCAGAGGGAACTGAGTGGCATTTGGCAAGGTCTCTAAACCTTCACGGCAAGGTTCACCAACACGTGGAGGTTACCATTTCATAGCATTTTGAGCCAGAGGGAATGTGCCTCTGCTTCTCAGCCACTCCAATGCAAACTTTAAACCACCTAAAGAGGTAGATTTGAGCTAACACATTGGACTACCAACAGAAGTGGCTGAGGTGGGAAAACACTGCCAGCTGGGGTGTGCACCTATTGCCAACTTGCCAACTATACTGTGGGAACACAAACTTCTGGGAGAGCTATGAAGCAGAAGTTTTATATGGCCACACCAAGATACGCCAGAGCTTGTTTGTGAAAGTCCTAAATCAAAGAGTTGCTGCTGAATTATAATCATTAACTCAGATTAAGAACAAAACTTACAGGGAATCTTCCTTAGCATAAATTTGAATTCCTTTGACTTCATTTTTCTCCATTTACTTTTCAGTTTCCCCCGAGGAATCAACAATAATCTCACACAACAAAATACAGCAGAACAAAACAAAAAAATCAAATCAAATGAACTGGAATAAGACCCGCTCATAATTATTACTTAAAACTCACTTCAAACTCACTATCCAAAAATACTAGTTTTCCCACTGCCTTTATTCTGGCTCAAAGTAAACATGAAAGTGTGTAACACTTTTTTTCTTTTTTTGAGAGAGAGAGAATACTTTTAAAAGCACTCAAAGTCCTCAGTGGTGTTCTAGAGCAAAAGCCAAAATTAGAGTCACTATAAAAACAAAGTAGAAATTGTGTAATATTAATTTTTTCCTCCCTTGTTTAGTTCCTTTATAAATGACTCAGAAAAGAAAGCCAGCTGAAAATCAAACAAAAAAAAAAAAAAAAAAGCATTTAAAAAAGCAAAAAAACCCTTACTTGTGTCAGACTGAGATCTCAGCATGCCTTCAATGTCTGTGGTGATTTTGGAGACTTGACTGTAAAACTGTTGGACAGAATTTTTGAGGCCAGAAATATCCGTGGAATGAGACGCTATCGTTCCATTCATTTCACGGACGCAGTTCCATAAGCTGCTTATATGCTTATTCAGACCTTCTTTTATCTTCTCCAAACTACCTGAGACAGAGTCCAGCCTGCCACAAACTTTTTCAACATGCGAGACTCTGCTCTCAACATCCGAAACACCCTCCTGGATGCCTTGGGTCTTTTCTTTGCACTTGTTAAGATCATTCAGGATATGGTCATTCAATTGTTCTAGTCTCTCTTTCACTTCACCACAGCAATTATCGCTGGTATGAGCAGTCTGATTTGCAAATGTCCTTTGCATTTGATCGATTTTTCGGAAGACACCTCGTTGTGTTTTTCTACAGGTAGAATTGACGCCCAGAAGCTGCTCCTTGCAGCTATTCAAGCCATCTTGAAGGTTCTTCACATCTTTATCCATGACATTT
The DNA here is from genome assembly GCA_002844005.1 of Limosa lapponica baueri. Taxonomy (NCBI): domain Eukaryota; kingdom Metazoa; phylum Chordata; class Aves; order Charadriiformes; family Scolopacidae; genus Limosa; species Limosa lapponica. The sequence continues at coordinate 171,259 of KZ505723.1, forward strand.
AGACTATACCGGAATACACGTACATCTCTCTGCATTTTCTGGATGTCACGTTGGTTACCCTTAATTAAGTTGAGTTTCTCATTAAGAGAGCTATTTAGAGACTGCAGGAGAACAGAGTTGTTCTCTGTTTTCAAAAGCAAGTGATTGTATTTGTTGTTACAATTTTCTAGCTCTTTCTGAAGGTCCTCTGTACCTTGTGGTGCAGACTGACATTTCTGCCCACAGAGGTGTTCAAGCGACAGTAGTTTGTTCTTCACAAAATTCATCTCAGCTGTAAATTGCTCATTTGCAAATCCTGCGTCACTGGGCAAGATGGGCCCAGGATTAATATACATTCCATCCGGGTCTGTGGTATTAGCGATCTCTAAAATAGTGCCACCTAGCCTATCTTCTAGGGCACGTAGCTTTTGGTCAAACAAGTCTCTCAATTCATCTACCTCAGCAGCTATAGCATTGCGGAGAGTTTCCTCAACATAAAAGCAATGTTCTTCAGCATTTCGTTCCGTAACATTCATCCTCGCATCTAGCTCCTCCAACCTCTCACCAAACATGTCTTCTAGATCTGGAGTTGACAATCGACTGATTTCATTATCTATTCTAACGTTCAAGATCCTGTGTGCTTCCACAACTCTGTCAATCTTCTTATCTAAATCTTTTATCTGTTGGTCAAAGTAATTTCTCTCACCCTCCTTGCAACAACTGGACTTGTTTGATGGAATCTGAGTTCGGAGAGAATTTATTTCTTTCCTCAAGTCATTCTCTTTTCCCCTTATAACATCAATTATTCCTGAACAGTTACTGTCATTGTCATCACACTGCTGCTGGATATCCTGTAGTTTGTATTCACAGGAGTTCTTCAGATCTGCCATTTTCTTTTCAAATCCTTCCAGTATTTCCTGTCTGAGGGACTCGAATTTTGAGTCTATATACTCCTGATATATATTGTCACTGGGCATTGTTATTGTAGGTCCTTGTGCTGCCTCCTGCAGTTGTTTTAATTGTCCTTCATAGCCTTTTACTTTTCCGTTCAGTTCCTCCAGCTTGTCGTTCCTCATCTTCAAGGCTTCTTTGACCTCAGCTAGCTCAGACTTTATATCTTCCATTTCAAAATCAATAAAAGGGTCTTTCTGATCTTTATTGCTGTGGAGTCCAGGCAGATGAATACTGTCTGTGTCACCACTAACTGCACTATCAGGCTCTGGGCGGTCATAAAGGTTGTTCAGCCAAGTGACCAACATCTTACTCGCATCTTCTTGGACAGTCAACTTTAAGTTTTCATTCACACCTGCCACAGAGGACTGAAGTTCAAGCACTGATCGTGTAAGTCTAAACAATTCATCCTCAAGAAACTGCATTTTCTTCTCATATGGTGGAGGTTCTGGCACGTCTGTTGGTTCTGCATCTGTTTTATGGAAATAAGAAAGTCTGGATGTAAATATTCCCAGTGGTATCTGTTTTAATCAACTGAGGCTAATTTCACTTATCTTTAAAGCCAAATAATGCTTTAAAATGCATAATGCTCGCTCCCTTTTCTATTCTTGTTTTCACTAGTTTATAATTGAAACGTTATCAAAATCCTCCAAACTAAAAGTTTTAGCACATTGACCAATTCCTGCCAACATACTACATTGGCAATAAATAAATAAATTAGCAAGCAGAACCCTGCTTCTTGTTCAGCAATGAATCTAAGCTATAGCATATATAACAGACCATTATGATCCATATACATCACAACACAATCACCTTAGGGCCATTGCATTTCCTCTAACAATAATTTGGGAGGTGCTGCTCCTAAATTCCCATTGAAAACTGAAGTGGCAATAATTTATGTGCCTAAAGCACGTTTGTGCTCCAGTACTTTGCTGAACTGGAGTCCAAACGCATCTACTGGATGGGGTTCTGCAAGATATTCCATTATCACACATGCTTCAAAAATACCTAATTATTTGACACATACTTAAGTAGGCAATGTGTATAAAAGCCTAAGTTTTACACATCCACACTTGTTATATTAAAATAACACCAGCACTATCCTCTTTGAATTAAAAAAGGAAAAGCAGACTTCTAGTTGCAATCTACTTTTTATCAAACACAAATCAACTGATGAATCTGAAACCATCCTTCCAATCCATCTGTCACTGGCAGTACCTCATTTGGAAAGCCATACAATTCTAGATGTTCCGTTAAAAGCAAAAATCCACAAAAATTATAGAAAATCAAGGAAGGACGGAAGGAAGGAAGGACATACAGAAGAAAGGATGAAAGGAAGAAATGGAAACATTATCAGAGGTCAAGAAAGTATAAACTGCAGGAAAAGCCAAAGTAATTTGTTATTTAGGCTAGAGGAGAATGAGAGTGATATTCTGAAAGATACCTGCAAACTGGTACGGAATAAACTGTTTTCCATATCTGCTACTGACAGGACAGGACAAGAAGAACAGCTCCAACTGGAGCAAGTCAAGGTACAGAAGGTGAAATGCCAGAAGTCACTGTCCACGTGAGCAGCAGAATTTCCACCACTGGAGGCTGGACAGACATAGCTGATCCTGTCAGATAAACAGACCCCTAAGGTCCCTCTAGTCCTGTTTTCTGGGATTCTCAGCAACAAGGCACTAGTAAGTCAAGATACTGAGTGTGATCCCAAACAATCACCTAATATTAATCAAACCTGCAACTAGAGCACCAACTGCTTTAGTTTAACAAACATTTAATACCACTTTAATGTGTAGATCTACATGACGATATTCATTTGCATACTACCATATATCTCTGCCATTAGGCAGAGTGGGGTAAACTCTACAAATATGTCATGTATACTCCTAATTGTGATTTTGCATGGTATCTTTTATACAATTCATAATCCAAAGTCCATACTGAGACAGGGTCTGAAGGGCATGCAGTGGGAATTTTTCTTAGTTTTAAACTGGATTTCAGCTTAAAGAAGGAAGGTAGGAAGTCACAAATGTACTCTTCCAAGACTGACAGAGTGGCCAGTTCCTTTAATAATAAAAAAGTACGCACACACAGAGTGCAGCTATTACACACACACTGATCTTTTTTTGCACTGAATTACAGTTCTAGGTTTAGAGCAGAAAGAAAATACCTAGACGTAAGCAGTGCGCAAGTTACTTAACCATGTTTTATTATCACTCACCATGTTTTATTATCATCTTTTGGAAATAATATTTTAGGTGGGCTAATACAGTATTTTAAAAGCCTATTTTTAAAGCAGGTATATAATCTACAGGACTGGTTTAAAACCATATATTCAGTCCCAATCCATTCCACTACACAAAAAACACAAGCGGAAATCTGACTAAGCGCTATATGTGACAATAATCTCTGATGATGTTGGGAAGAAGTCCATCAGAAGGAAACATCTGTTTATCATTTTTTCGTAATGCAGAAAAGGCATAAAACTGCAGTAACAGCACTCCTCTTACCCTTTCAGAAGACACTATCTTATACAAACAAACATCATTCATTTTTTAAGGTACTTCTTCAGCAATTGAGGCTTATCATTCCCTTATCCCTTAGTATTAAGGCAGGTAATGTAGTATGAATCTGTAAAATCTGCACAAGCCCTTGAACAAACAAAACATTGTGAAACTGCTAGGGAGCATTATATATGGTTAAAATTAGTCCCTTTTTTTTTGTTTTAATAATAGTTCCTCTCAAATGTGTATATATATATTTAATTTTTTTTTGCTGAACATTGAGGAAACCACAAAAACCCCTGTAAATTCTTTAAAAAAAACCCCAGTCTTAATGCAAAGATTTTCCTGAACCATGAGTAGCCAGCTGGCATTTACAGCCAGTGTTCTACACCCACCTCTCCGTTATTCTTCAGGAAATTCTCTGTATCAAGACTGTTATTGCCTGGCAATTATTTTCCCACCACACAGTGTCTTCCATATGGATTTCCTACCTGCCAGTAGTTGAGTTTAATAGAAACCATAACGGTTCTTATACTTAAAACAAAAAACCAGACATGATCATGCATATTAAAATTCAAACAAAAAGTTACCCAAGCCTTTCTTCACGACAGCTTTTGCTGGTGGTGTAGGACGACGAGCAGTGTTTGGCTTTTCCGCTGGGCCTTCTCTGCAGTCTTCCCCTTTGTACCCGGGACAACATCTCCATTCCAGCTCCGTTACTGTCTTATATGCAATTGTGTACCGAGGTCTGAAACTCGTTCGGTATCTGCCAAAACAGAAAGCATTTTAAATGATCCATAACCTGATCTGCTAGTTAGATTAAACCTGAAATTTAACCAGAGTTTTTAAAAATGAAAATCAGTTAATTTCATACATGCTTCATTTTCTCCTTCAAACATCAAATGAACAAATGTTTCTGTCTAGGTTTTAAAGTTACTTGCACACAACACAGTCATGCCAGGGACAGCAAATACTGCCACAGCAACAGGGGTTTTCATGTATGAGCAGAGGGACAACGTGTTGTGGGAAGTGAAGGTTCATCTCATCAGACACTGCTGAGTTAACAGTGACCGCCACTGTATGACTCTATAAATTCAAAACCTTTTTCCTCTAACTACTTTTCCTCACAAACCCACCCACAGGGCTGGGCTGGCAGCAACTCTTCTGGACATTAAGAAGCTTCCGTCTGACTGCTTTGTCCCACTTGTCTTTCCACAGTCTCCACTTAAGCCATTCCTCGGAATCTGTATGTACGGAGCAGTCAAAGGTAGGAGGGATATTCCAGGGAAGGACAAAATGCTGAAAGCATGAGTCAGAAAAGGACGTGAAAGAAGGAGTCAGATGAAAGGCCACGACCAACAAAGGAATCAACTCTTTCCTACTTCACTGCCCCAGTTAAGTTGAAAAGGATCTTGCAGACAAACCTGTGCACAATTTATGTACACACAATCTGAAGTTTCCACGATTAATCACTCGAAAGTTAAGAAATAGCAAACTGATTCTGGTTGTGCAACTTTCTTTAACCATAGACTTCTTCCATAACTTTCCTTCAGTACACGTACTGCGTGTTCAACTCCAGTCAGACACTATGGCATCCCACCAGAACCTAAGCAGAGGCTGTGCCATTTTATAAAAACTAAAGCAATTCAAGGTACAGTTTTTGGGTTGAGAGATGAGGAAAATAAATAAAACAGGGATTCATCACCTGAGCTCTATAAATTGGTATACTTGGAACACGTACTGCAATAGAAACAAAAAAGTTACCCCAATTTCTCACATGAATTCCTCTCTCTGAATAAAACTAGTGTCATGCTATTAACCTCCCTATCACATTTCAGAACTTTTTAAGATTATTTCAGATTAGAACAACAGTTAGCATTCATTAATGAGTGACAGACTCACTTCCCAGCTTAGGTGTCCCTAAAATAGCAATACTGCAGAAGAAATACAGGAGGGCAGTGAAGGACTCAGCCGGAGCTGGTAACAGATTTCATTCATAGCCTGGCTGGGTTCATAGGGAGTGTCATTTGGGACAGAGAGGACACAGTGCAGAATGGGCACCAGAAATAGCCATGCTATCACAGAAAAACAAAACAAAACAAAACAAAAACCTCAACTACATGTTTCACTGAAGTAAACATTTTCTTGTACTAATATGGAAAAATAATTCTTGTTTAAAAAGAATCAGTAATCAGCTACCAGATGGAAAGAGTTAAATCTTACACCAACTGTGAAACAGCTTCTATTGAAAGTCACAAAATAAGAGATTAACTGTTTCTCATCAAGGCTTCTTGTTATGCATAAAAATAATTGCTGAAATAATTTTGCATTTTTTTACTCAGCATCTTCCACCTTCAGAGACATAATTTTAATATCATGTCCTGCATCTGACAGGCATTTGCCATTTTGGTAAGCTGCTTAGCAAACCTGGGGCAGGGAGGCTGTTCAAAGTGTTAACTACTAATTGTGAATTTGTTTATTTTCCAATCCTATCTTTCCCAGTTCGGCCACGATATATTCCAGTTTTTGCACTCATACTCTTATCTATAACCTCTCTTTTAAGGGGAAGAAGTTACTTTGACTCAAGACAATGTTATATTTTTCCAGCAATTTTTGGGCCAAAGAAGAGTTTATTCTAATAGGCCTCTCCGGATTTCCTTCTCCTGGGAATCTTCCTTGGAAGGCAGGGGCAGGCTAGGCTGTAACTGTCTATTAGTGGCTCATAACCGAAGTGGCTTCTTGGGGTTGTCAGCTTTTCAGGTTCTGACTTGAAGCACATAAACTCAAAGTGGGTTCCCAAGCTTTTTTACTTTATATGAACACCATATATGAGACAGCCTTAGAATGTTTCATTCCAGCTCATCATTTCTTTTACAATTTTCACCAAAACATCTGCTGAATCCCATTGACAAATGTAAACTACAGACATCCCCAAGGTCAAGTGCTTTAAAAATTAAATAGAGGAGTGCAACGTCGAGGGCACCACCGGGAAGGACAACATCCTGGCCACCCAGGAACTGCCTTGTCCTTCTCCCTTATCTAAAGTATTAAAAAGTGTAGGTAATTTGGGTTTGACTCCTTTCCTTCAAACGAGCCGCCAGAGTCAGAGGAGTGACAGGATTAGGTAGATGCTTTAGTGTTTTGAAGTGGTCTGAGAGTCATTACAACCTCTCTCACAACCACCACATTACTGAACTGCAAACTTTGAACTTCCAGATCAATTTTCACATGCCAGAAAGGATTGTACATACTTTTCTCTGATTTCCTTAAAACACTTCACTGCTCCAAACTTTGTGTGTGTTCTCTCTATGCTTTCAAGGCCAAAATCCTTCCTGAAAATTGCAGTATTTTTACTATCTTCAAACACCATTAAGAGACATTTCTCAATTTTTTCCTAGCAAAGTTTTAAGAATATAGCTGAAAGAAATTTTATAAAAGGGAAGAATAACTTTTATGCAAATTCTGTACTTCTTTGCTCAAATTACAGCACAAGGATTTTCCTTGCACTGTTTCTGCCATTCCTATCATACTTTTGACAAGTCTGTCTTTGCATACTTTCTCTGTAATTGTGTTCATCAATGTAGACACCTTCAGATGAATTCAACATTCAGACAAGAATAAATCACAAGACAAAACCAAATACAAAAGAAGAATATAAACAAATTAAAAGAAACCAAGCTTAGTTTAGGATTTTTCATACGGGCAAATTTAAAACTTTTCCAAACTCCACCTTAAAAATAAAAAATAAGGAAGTTTGACATTCTTGTTTGTTTTTTTTTTATTTCATAGTTTCATGATCCTAATAGGCATAAAATGCTTTAATATGATTTAATACAAAAATGACTTGAAATGCAGAAGAATCCTCCCATTCTAAATAAACATTGTGCGTCTACAACTTTTTAAATGGTGTAGCAGTCTATTCCTTACAAATTCTTGGGAGTCTGAGAGCTCAAGCAAATATATGAATTGGATCTGTTTTGATTTCAGCTATGGCACGTCCAATACAGACTAACCTGAATCCTAAACCACAATTCTCCTAGAGCAAAAATAAGCTAGAATCAAAATGCTTCAAAATCTGGATGTAGAACAACTTTCATATTTTAGATCTTGAACTATGGTAACAAGAAGGATGCCTCAGAAATTAAATTGGGATTTACTTACCAAGAACTATCGCTCCTCCATACCACCAGTCCAGTCCCACATACTGCAGCAAGGCTAGTCACGTAAGGCTGGGAACAGGAACTTAGCCTAACACTTTCCTCATTTGAATTCAGTCACATAAAAGTTTCTTTAAAACCACAGTTTCATTGCTACAGCTTCCCTACCAATGATACGCTTCACACACAGTTGGGGAAGTTGTCCATGCAAGGAATGGTGTCACTGCTGGCACCGTCCAGATGCACTCACAAATGAGAGTCACCAGCATGCATCCCGGTCAAGGGACATTCTCAATCATACAACAAGTTTTTGAAAACCATAACTTTGCTCACTCGGTGGACTTCAGTGAAGGAGCTGGAGACTTCCAGGATTTTGCCAGAATATAACAGTCTAACAGCACGAACACAACTATATTCTTGGTTACATTTCGAACAAAACAAACCCTAACTTTCTGCTAGGGACAGCATCCTGACAATAATTCATGATTCTATGTATTTTAATGACATAGGACTGGGAGATACCAGAATATACAAATCAGACATGTCTTTAGTATGCAGTATTTTGAATCCAATTGCTCACTCAAAATCACAGCAAACATAAAACATACGAACACAAACATACAAAACATACAAAATGCACTCAGTTTAGCCAGAGAGATGAAATGTTGCTTCTCTATGAAGCTGGGCAGAGCTATGTGGTTAGAACATAACATGCCCAAGTTTCACATCTTTTTATCTTGAACGTGTGAATCTTTACACGGTTACCTCATGAGGCAACTTGGTCAAAAGGGTTCACAAACGTTTCTAAGTCTCTTAAAGAACTGAGGCTTCACTTTAACGCCTGAATATGCTGGAATGTAATCAAAAAACAGTAAAACATTAAATCTTCCTTCAGTTGACCTGGATTGCTGCTATTCAATTAGGTGTTAATAAACACAATTATTTTTACAAGTGTCTCAAACATATTAAAAAAAAAAAAATCTTATGTAGGTAAAAGTTACGTGCAATACACCAGCATTTATTGTGCCTAGTCTCACCCCATCGTCTTGTGGACTTCCAGCCCGAGACGATGGTCATATCCTTTTGGTAAAATGAGCTAAATACTACAAATGAAATCATTATTTGAGAAAGCATGAATAGAGGGTGATTTCAACAGTCTCTAATCTTTCCTCCCAACAGAGAAAATAAGAACAGCTGTTTTTCAGGAGTCGTTCCACAACAGGCTTATGACTACCAACACCTACTACCTTCACCATGAATTCAACATGCTGATCAAATGAGAAAATACATTCAGAACACAAATTAAAATCTTCACTTTTAATATCTAAGTATTTCACAGCTGAAATAAAGTCATACAGTGTGGCAATACCATTCAAATATTCCTCCTCTTTGAGAGAAAAGTATTTTCTTAGGAAAATGCTTAATTAGAAATACATGTTTGCTGCAAATGCTAGACATTTTGACTAGGGAACGAGTTATAATTTTCTCATGGTGCTAAACCACAGAAGGAAGCAGTTAGCACTGATATTTGGAATGTCACCTAATAGCGATAAAACAAATCAGAAACATTTGGACGAAACTGGTGGGAAAACATATGGCTCAGTTCTGTAACTAGATATTAACATTCAACCTTTTGGGAAATGCAAGGAGATAAGTGCCACCACATCCTCACTGTGAGGAAGGGACTGCAGAATCAGCATATGTTGCTACATAAGCAACGTGTAACATGTTTATTCTGAGCACAAAACTTTACGGTCGGTCCAAAATTCTGTAGTCATTGGAACAGGTCCCATAACTTCAGCAGCTTGCAAATCACGGTCTTATTGAATAGAAGATAGCGAGACTTCACTAATTAACGCTTTTATTGAATGTAGATCCATTCTTTGTAAATTATATAACCTGCTTTTGCATATCCCAGTCACCCAAATCTCCAATATATTGCAATGGGAGTGCTGAAGTAGCACAGATACCCCAAAAAAATACTACTTAGAAGATATAATTAAATGCAATCATATTTTGACCAAGCATTTTTTATTTTGTAGGCTGCCAAGGCTTCCGCTGAAAATATACATAAGTTGGCCATTTATACTACTGTTACTCAAATAGAACCATTGATGCCAAGTTTTCTGTTTCCCAAGAGTGCAGGCCTAACTGCAAGCCCTGCAGACGGTGGCAGAAATCCTAGTTCCACTGGAACCATGAAGACTTTTAGTGATGGCCTGTAACAGTGAGTTTCAGCACACCTGAATTTCAGGCGCCTACTGTGTAGGTATGGACAGGCTCTAGTTTTCTGGTTTTCCATTACAGCCAACAGAAATATAGTCAATACAACCAGTAGAGTCACAACAGGGCTGCATCTGGTCCAAAAGTCGTTATTTACATCCGATTACCTAAACAACATGCTGGACACCACTTGCATTTGAGTCAGCACTCCTCCAGGTGCCTAAGCTCCCATTCATCCCTCTGTATGGCAGACAACTGAAGATAAGGTGAGTCGAATCCCACTTCTGGATTTTCTTCTTTTATAACTTCGCTACTACTCAGCAGCGTTGGCAGCTGGCTTGTGTTCCAGCCCACAGATAAGCTTAATTTGAGAAAAATATGTCCTTACAAAGAGTTTATCCTAAGGCATTTACGGCAAGCGGTGAAAATATGTTTTGACAAGAATAGATTAGCCTACAGAAGTCTAGGTGTTCGCTGAAAGCAAGCTGTGGAGTTGGTAATAAATCCCAATTATATGCTGCAGCAAAAATCTATTTAAAAAGAATCCTAGTGAACCCCAAAATATTTTTTTTGTTTTGATCTGGCATTAGAGACACTAAGCTGCTTCTTACAGATGGACTTAAAGTCTTATCTTCCCAATGCTACTCTTCCTTTAGCTGGCATTTTTGCTTTCCAAAGTTTATATAAAGAAGGTCAGTACACGTGTTTGCAGACACTAGGGTCTGGGGAATTACTTTTCTTCAAAAAATGCCACTGACATTACACACTAGCCCAGTGCCAGGCCCAGTCACAGCCATCTCAATTGAAATTCCCGAAAGGCCATGGTCAAGTCTTCACATAACATAATAATCAGGCTCTTATATACATTATCAAAAGCAAGCAGAGAGTGTTTCAAAATTGTTTGCATTGGGAAATACACAATTTTGAGGCGCCCCTGTGGAATACATAAAGTTACAAAGACCTCCGCTAGCGCCTATTACCACAGAGGCTCAGTTTCTCTGGGCTCGCACAGGCACATAAGGGTGCTTTCAATGAAGTCTGCACTAATGTACAGCATGGCCGACATTTGCACCAGATCTATTCTGAGCTAAGTCCTGAATAAAAAGCTGCTACTGGTTTAGAGCATAAACCGGGGCTGAAACTGAGGGAAAGCAGGAGAAGTCAAAGCACTATGCATCTCCAGGAACGCAGCTGCCTGATGTGTACGCAACCAAGAAATCACCCATCCGCGTCACTGCAAAGGGTGCTTTAATATCAGACTACAAAAGCACTTTAATGTTACTAAATGTGTCATAAAATAGGAATGAGCATTAGAGACTAAGTACTTTTTCCAGTGTTCATTGTTTATTCTGTGCCTTCACACCACCTGGGAAGCACAACTGGAGCACAGATTGCCTTCTGTCTGGAAGAAGTTGCCAGGGGGCAGAGACCTGGCACAGGTGACTTGAATTCCTCCCTCCCTACTACACCCCCTGCATATTGGCCCTCAGGATGGAGGGAGAAAAATTGCTTTCCTCCACCCCTGAAGAACACTGTCCCCTCATCAATAGGTGCCAGGGAAGGAGCAGAGAATCATGGTGTCCAATTCAGGTCACTACAGCCTGGTCTCTCTTATGTAGTTCTCTTTAATCTCTTTAATTGGTTCAACACATCCAAGAGAACCTGGCTGAACTTCACTGCAGAGTTTGGGCTTTTTTCAATAAGAGGGGCAGAAGATTACAGGAACTGGTAGAATACAAAAATGTTCAACTCTTCTCAGACAACACCACAGGGTTTCATTTGTAGCTCCATTCAAATCTCCAGATGTGCCATTGTTTATTACTTATACAGTGTATTTTGATGCCACTCATCTCAGTTAGAATTCTTCTATCCAAAAAACTGAGATTCAAAACAAAATATTCTTTCTTGGGAAAGAAATGTTTCTTCTTGGGAAGAAACAACAAAGGGACTGCACACTGAAACTTGCCCCCATGTCTCATACTAGTCATTTCTAGATGTTGTATGTATATATCCATACACACACCCACATGTATCTATCTGGCTGGCTAACTCTCTCCCAGCTGCCAATGATTTATTTTGAAAAAGATGACCACTAAAGCCCAGTAGGTAATGCCCAAAAAATACTTGTCAGGTTTAAAATTTTAATACTCTTAATGTTCATGAATTACCACTCCTGAAAGCTAGGCTGGCATCCTCTTCTTTTGAGCAGAAAAACCAACACATAACTTACAGGCACAGTCAGTCTGTGGCAAGGCTCAAAGCAGAGCTTCGTCCTTGGGATTTACAATCTTGAATTACCTTACATGGTTGCTTCCTTCCATTTTGCCGCAAGATAAACCTATGCCAGTCAACCACATGCTGACAGACCAATAGCAAGCCACTAAAAACGCACAAAATAAAATGGGATAGGAGAACCCTGAAAATACAGTCCTTTCAAAAGGATTTCAGAAAAATTTTGTAGAGCACCACTGTGATGTAGTCTAACAGTGATGGGACAGGAGATATTTTGCAACAACATTATGTTTTAACAACATTCTCACCTCCCTCTTCCAGCAGCAGGGACCAAGTTTCTCACCTTACACCAGTGGAAAGGTCAAGTAAAGATGCAGAGCGCTGCTCCTGATAAGCTGCCTGAGAAACTACGCTCCAGTAGTATCTGTTCTGCTTCTCTGCCCATAAAATAAATTTATTTCTAGTATTATTCCAAGAAAGAGCTATTGCTGACAGATTACTTGAAAACATACACAGAATAGATAACCAGTATCTTCACGAATGCAGGAGCTAACCTGGGGGATTAACTGGAACCCAAACTTTCAGAATAAGATGCAGCATTGTTTTGAGAGCTGATACTTTTCAAGACACCAGGTCAAAAGTGAACCAGAGGGGTGAGGAAAGATGAAATGTGAATGCAAGATAGAAGTCACGTGGGAGTAACAATCTGCAACATGAGAAATTGGCACTGCCCACTTTCTAATAGTGCAGAAGGTTCCTTGGTTATTTAGGTGATTTATGAAAATACAGGCCTTAAACAGGTCAGCACCTCCCTAAAATAAATAATTTGTTGTTTTGGCCAACAGTTTGGTGCTTAACAGAAGAGGCCCCAGACCTCCAGGTCACACATTTCTCAAACCAGAAAAGCATAAAATATCTAATTATTTATGTTAATGTGAACTGAGGAGCAGTTTGTGATTTTTGTTTGGTTTTTTTGGTTTTTTTTTTTGTAAATTATTGCAACAGACTCGGAACGATGCGTGAAATGAAAATTCCCTGTCCGGTTCACAGAGAAGAAAGGCTCTGTTGCGTTCAGTGCGTGGAGGCAGAGATGCACATTTCGGGCCCAGGGAGACAGCCAGGAAACTTTACCACACGCAGCAGGGGCTCAAAGACTTTCAAACAAGCACTCCAGGAAACTGAAGTACGTTCTGAAGTTTTTTAAGTTTCCTTGCTGTTTTCAATGCACAACCCCTTAGGCTAACCTCCCTATGTAGTCAGCTAGCTGGAGCCTGTACAAAGAAATTCTGCTTCACACAAAATACACTAAGTAGGGGAAAAACCTCCTAAAGACCTTTCTAGATATTTGGAGGGGAAACATTAAACAGCCCTCACTTTCCCTTCAAGTTTTCGTGCATCCTGCAAGTTTGCCTTATGAGATATGCATTGCTAGAAGCCAGTGGCAAACACAGGCTGTGATCTGTGCTGACTTGTGCATTACCCTGCCTGGCGCTGAGCACTCTGACACAGGTTTGTACGCTTAATTTCTAGCGACTGAACAGTCTCAGAGAAAACTACATGGGGGCTGTTGAAGGGTTGAAAACTACATGTGGATTTCCTGCATATTCCTACACTGGGGCTGATGTGCTTCACCCAGGTCGCTCTGGGGTTGCCAGAAAATGGTAACTCAGTGAAGCAATTTATCTTGAACTGGAAGTCTGAAGTGTTGTTTTCAGTAATAACATTTCCACATTTACTCAGCATTACTTTATTAATAAACACTGAATACTGCTTAAAAGCTGTGTGTTATTCGTAAGTATAGTCATCTATCCTGATACTTATGATTGCAGAAAACTAGCAGTAACGATCTCTAAAGTTCTTTCAGTGTTTTGCTTTAAATCTTCGTCTTGGCAATGATTAAAACCGTGATTAGTTTAGCAGCAGGCTTATTTACGGTCATTTGAAAGTATTAAATGACAAGAAGTTGGAAAATACTGCTCAATGAGAGATTTGGAGAGGCTTGCTAATTTAGCTATTGATTCATTCATCATTTTCTTGACCATTTTCTAAGTATGCGCAACCTAGTGAAATCATGGGTTTGATTATTATACATTTATCATCAGTGTTGAAAAGCTCACACTAAATCATGAAATCCACTCCCCACAAGCTAAGGACAGGTGACCCAACTCATTACACACTTGAGCACACAAACATCTTTACTCACATGAGCAGAATTAATGGGGGCTGGTACTTAAATTAGGGGATCTGATAAAATATCCTTTCTTCAAGCCCCTAAGCAACCTGATCTGACTTTGAAGCTGACTCTGATGTTAGCTGGGGGCTATGGGGGGATTACATGAACTCCAGAAGTTCTTCCCACTCTAAATTTTTTTTCTATTTGATTTACTACCTCACACGGGGAAGTCCCATTTGCCAGTTCTGTAGCAAAGATGAAAAGACAGAAAACATCCCTCTGCCTCAGCCGCTTCAGTTCAATTCAAACTTTAAAATTAAAACCTTACTAGTGAAAGAGGCTTTGCCCAAAAATGCTGAGCCATGAACTAGAGCACCTATGCCACAGCCAGGTATCCCAACATACTCTACAGCACAAGAGGCAAAACAAACAACTGGTGTAACAACATCCTACCCTGGAGCAGCTACGTTGACCAGAGGATGTCCAAGAGAAGTCACAGCCCTAAAGAGCATGTAGGATCTAGCCAGAAGGGAAATGCATTTTGCTTTTAGAAAATCTTTCAGAAAAGCTTTTTAGAAAATCAGAAAGCGCTGTTACTGACAAATTCCTAATAATGCTAATTAAGTTACTAAACCATTCATAAGAAAGCTAGGAAAGGAAATTCACAACAAAAGGAGTAGGGAGGGGTCAGTTACTTATGAAGCAATATTAAATTTCAAAACATACAAGTTCTTTTTAGTGGGTAAAAACAATAATATTTTTGTATAAGTATCTTTCAGTCCAATCACCCACTAATAACAACGTTCCTCCCTCCTTTGCTAGTCACAGTTTTAAGAAAAATAAATCAGGAGCCCCCCATACTTCAAAGCGAACATACTTCAAAGTGCCCTTCTGCTTTTTCTTTCTACTCCCTCTCTTCCTATCTCTTTAAGCAGCCACACTTCAACTCACATTTATCCTTGACACCTTAATCAGCCAAAGCATTCACTAACTTTTCAGTGAGGAAATGCACTATTGAGCCCAAATACCTATAAAACACTTAAACAATGAAGTGTAATAATTTCCTGAATTTCAACTCAACATTTCAGGAAATAACCCTGTGGCCAAACTGAAATTACAGTTAGCACTCCTAGAAGCGCAGTCTTTCCAACAGTGGGTTTGGGGTTTTTTTCAGATATTTTAATGGGTCTAAAGGGTAGATAAAAAGGATTCAGGCATTCGTATGATTTTTAGGCTTAATCACCAAAGCTTTCTATTTCTAAAACAAAAATGAATTAAAAAAAAAAAAAAGAGTGCTGACTATAATCCATATCTGAAATATACACTCTTTTATATGTGACGAACATGTGGAATTCAGGAGTACACTGTATGTTTAAGGCGATGAAACACTCTCACATAAAATGCAATGAGCTATTTAAGTAATTGTTATGCATAACCTAGGCTGTATCTAAACACTAGAAGGGCTCTTTAAACCTAAACTAATTTAAATCAATAGTAAATCCACTGACTGACAAAAAATACCCGCATAGTACTTAAGTACTAATAAACCCCATACAACTATGATACCGTTAGCAAACTCTTTGTTTGATTTGGATCTCACTGTCCCCACTATCTGTAGCAGAATGAGCTCTTAGATGAACCACGGGTATCAGAAGGAGACTACACAGGGACTGTAGTTTATTCCGATGAATATCTGCTATTTAGTTCATTTTTAACTTCTCTATGTAAGCGTACAAAGGAAAAAAGAGAATAATTTCAGAAAAGGCCTCACAGTCATTTCTTTGTTGCTTTTATAGCTCTTTCCTGTCCTATTTTTGTCAACATTAGCTAACAAATATATACAAATACATTTTGGTATTCAGACCACTACTCCTATTGAATTAAACAATACTTTTCAGAAGAATTAAGTTATTCCTGTTTACTCAGGAAAACTCAGGGGGTTCCAGGATTTGAACCCTGTATTTCAAACTCTTTGGATTAGTTCCTTTATTACTCTGCCACTAAAAGAATGTGTGTACCAGCAACAGACAGAAAAATAAAAGTCACAGCCTACAAGAAGAGATTTTGCACACAATAACATTTCAAGATTTTGATATTCCAGCTGCTTTCAGTGTTAATCTGCTGGTGCTGTAATAGGTACTTAAAATATTTTATGTTAAGAAGAAGGAATTGTTTTGCAGTTGCCATCAGGGTTATGAAGAAAATAACAGTTATGTTCACAAAGAAAGTCAAATTGAGGAAACAAAGGCATATGATAAGTCTCTAATTCCATTCTAAAAGAACAAAAAAAAAACATGAGATTGGCCACAGCAGGCGGGACCAAATGTCTGTTTAGCCCTATATTCTCTCTCTGACAGCAGCCAACTCCAGATGTTTAGAAGAAGCACAAGGACAGACGATGCCATTACACCGAACCACAGAGTAATCTGGAAGGGATGGGACTTCTGGAGGTCACCCAGTCCTGCCCCCTGCTCAAGCTGGGCTTCCCCTTCTGACTCTTGCCAAAGATCTCACCCGCTCAAGCAGTTTGTGGTTAAGGAATTTCCAGAGCTAGAAGCAACGCCTTTGCACTTTCTTCATTATCTGCTAGCAGATAGTCTAAGAAAATCCTGATTTACCGCCTCTGAAATTCCTTATCTTAATGCTCGGTGATTTATGCGTTCAAAGAGCTCAGCTTCAACCCCTCCTCACTCCTCCATCGCTCCGCTACAGACACTCCACGGGACAGAGGGCACACCCCATTACACAGCCCATAAGCTCAGTCAGAAGTCCAAAATCGCCAGTTCTACACTCCAAAGAGAAACAAGGGAAATTACACAAGACGGTGTTACTCAGCTGTCTGCAGCCTTTGTTATTTCCCTCAAGTTCTAGTGTTTATATATTCCAATAGAGAAAAGCTCTTTTTTTTTTAACAAAAGTAGCAATCCAAACAAACAGAAAAGAGTGAATTTGAATGCCAGATGCCCAGCACCTATTTTCACAGGCGCCAGGGTGGCAGCGTCATCGAAGTCCACAGTTTATTTCAGTAGCACCCCAGAGCTAGCAGTACCAGTCTCATCCTCACTGTCCCACATCAAAATGAAAACTAGTTATTCTTTGTTGTAAAAGAATCCTCACCATCACCTCAGTCCAACTCTGAGCCTAATCCCTTGAAAATCTATGCGTGTCTTTCCACTGACTTGTGGGGGAGGTGAAATGGTTTCACAGAGTGCTTAACACCTCCAGCTTTCAAATAAGGGCGTGCAAATATTACTGCTTTTAAAGTGGGGAAATTGAGGAAGGGGGATTTGCCTGAAATTAGCCAGAAGGTGAGCTACAGCTGTTCCCTGACTCGTACCTCCAGGCTCACACAGCCTTGCTACAGCACACTGTGCTGCAGGCGGCCACTCTACAGACTACCACGCGGTCACACTCAGTCGCATGAAGCTTAAAATCAAACAAATAACTTTGTATTGTGCCCTGTAAAAATCTCGGCACTGGCTGCTCCCCTTGCTGGACAACCGACAGGGTTCCACAGCCCGTAAACGTGCTGGCTGACGTTCCTGGCTCACCCTCGCCCCTACGCACACATCCAGCCACACACACAGCAACCACACAACCGGTTCCGAGTGCCGCTGTACCCCGGCACAACCTGGATCGGGGTGCGTGGGTGCGCTCCTGGCAGGTGCTGGTGCTCCCGCCGCCCACGGGAAATCACCTGCGTGCTCACCGCCTCCCCGCACACCTTGCGGGGTGCCGAGGCGGGCCAGGACGGGGTGACGAGGCGGGCCAGCGCGGGGTGACCGAGTGGGCCACCGCGGGGTGATGAGGCGTGCCAGCGCCGGGCAACCAGGCGGGCCAGCGCGGCTCCCTCTCAGCTCTGCGGACTGGCTGTACGGACCAACAACGCGCTCAATCTGGCTCTAATTAGCTCCCGGCAGCCTTATGTTTGCAATGAGAGGGAGCGCTTTGTTCGGGGCACGCTGGGGGACCAGAAGGCGCCCTCCTGCCCCGGCCCTGGAGGCTTTTTGGGGTGCCGGGACCGGCCCGAGCGCAGCGGCAGCCACCGCTGCTCCGGCGGGGCTTGGCAGGGGGTGGCCACAGCCTTTCCACCTCCCCAGGTCGCCTCTTCGGCTACTTACACCGGGGTGGGCTGGCAGGGGAACTGGTTCCAGGCGCACTTGTACTGGGCCTGGACGTAGCTCTCCGTCCCGTCCAGCACCGAGCAGCTCACGTTCTTGTTCACTATGTAGGCGCACCAGTTCCTGAGGGGGGAGAAGACAACGGCCGTCAGGGACGGGCAGCGGCATGAGGGAACCCACGCAACCGCCCCAGCCCGCCCGCCCCGGCTGCCCCAGCCCGCCTCAGCCCGCCCCGGCTCGCCCCGCCGCCGGCAGCGGCCCCGCAGCCCCCTGCGGGGCGGGCGGTACTCACTTGCTGCGGGAGCCCGGCCGGGTGTAGCGCAGGTGCGGGGTGGCGTGGCTGAGCCCGGCGCCCAGGGCGAGGAGGAGCGGCAGCGCCCAGCCCGAGGGGGCTGCGGACCCCGGGCACAGCTCCATGGGGCGATGGGGCAGCAGCGGCGGTGGGCGAGCGGGGACGGCCGGTGCCTCTCCGCGGGCTCCCTCCGTCCGTCTGTCCCTCCGTCCGTCCCGCCCGCCCTCGCCCCGCTCCCAGCTCCCTCACTGACGCAAGTCCCCCCCACCCCGTTTCCGCCCTCCACGGCGGCTCCGCAACCCCCCTCCGGCCGAGGCGCCGCTCCCCTACACCCCCGCCCGGCCGGCCCCGGCCCCGGCCCCGGCCCCGCTCGCTGCCGGCCCCCCGCTCCGCTCTCGCCCCCCGGTCGAGGAGGAGCGGCGCTGCGCGCAGGCGGAGGGGCAGCCGCCGGCCGCCATGAGCGGGGCGCACCCCCGG
>KZ505723.1:190551-290134 GCA_002844005.1 Limosa lapponica baueri
GGGGGCCATGCCCTCCCCCCCGGGGCCTGGGGTCTCGGGGCTGAGGGCAGCCCCGGAGCCGTGGGCAAGTGGGGCCAGGGCAGGCCCAGTGGACTCGTGTGAGGGGGGTTATGGTGGGCTTGCTGAGGTGTGGTGGCTCTGCGGTCCCACTCAACACCGCTGCCATGACATGGTTGGTGTTCCTTGGCATGGCCCAGTGGCTCATTCCGACCCCTGGGCTAAGGAGGGCTGCTGGCAGCTACCCCTGCTGTGGAGAGATGGACAGTAGGCCATTATTCCTCCGGAGAAGCGTGCGCTGGGCAGAGAGAGCAACGGGTATTCACATTCACTCAGGCGTTAAAATCTAACTCAGGCACGTTGAGTGGGTGACCTGCCCATGTGAGGGTGACCTGCCTGTCTGCGACATCCAACTGTGATGGGTCCCACCATGGTCCAGAGTACAGGGAGGCCCCTCTGTCCTCCTCGGCTCCTGCTCTTTTGAGGTGGTTGCTTTGGATTCAGGCAAAACTGAGCAAAGCGTCGAGGCTGGGCCAGCGCTGTTCCCGCCAGAGGGAAGGAAGGGAAAATCATAGAATCGCCTAGGTTGGAAGGGACCTTTAAGATCATCGAGTCCAACCATAAACCTAATACTGCCAAGCCCACCACTAAACCATGTCCCCCAGCACCACGTCTACCCATCTTTTAAATACCTCCAGGGATGGTGACTCAACCACTTCCCTGGGCAGCCTGTTCCAACGTTTGATAACCTTTTCTGTAAAGAAATTTTTCGTAATATCCATCCCTGGCTTAACTTGAGGCCATTTCCTTTCATCCTATTACTTGTTACTTGGGAGAAGAGACTGACCCCCGCCTCTCTACAACCTCCTTTTAGGTAGTTGTAGAGAGTGATATGGTCTCCCCTCAGCCTCCTTTTCTCCAGGCTAAACAACGCCAGTTCCTTCAGCCACTACTCATGAGACTCGTTTTCTAGACCCTTCACCAGCTTCGTTGCCCTTCTCTGGACATGCTCCACAGAGAGTGGTGCTTGGGTGGAGAAGAGGTTGGGTGAGAGATTCGGGAGCCCACGTGCTCCCAGGTCTCCTGTGGCCACAGCAGCCCCTCGGGCTCTCTAGGTCTCACATGGAGGCAAAGCAGGCAGCAGGGCTGGGCCCTTTCTTCTGCTGTAGGCAGACTCGTGCCTGAGCTGAACCTGGACCTCACTGTCTGCCCTGACCTGCTGAAACAGGCAGGTTTCGTCTGCCAGTCTCGCAGTCGGTCTCGCCCAACGACTTCACTTGGCCTCCAAGTCTGACAGAAAAATAAGCTTTAAATGCTGAGGTCAAAATTATGCTTTCAGGCTGCTTTTTAGTAATTGTTTCACTGGAAACGTACACTAAAGCTTTCTGCCCCCAAGATAAATGTGTTCTGTTACGGATGCGTAGGAACACTTCGCTGGTGATAAGTAGCAATGGGAAAATGTGAGATTATTACTGTTCCCATTTCACTTGAAAAAATGGCACCCTCCTAATGTTCTGCAGCTGCTTTGGAGAGCGTAGCACCTCACTGTCTAAGAAATTATGCTTCAGGCAAAGGTTAAACAATTTGCTGTGCCACTGTTTACATTTGCAGGAGCATGCCATTCCAGCATCATTATTTGAGCTGGCAGAAACTGTTTGGAGTTTCTCCAGCCTGAAAAAAGCAAGACTACAGATCATTCCCTAAAAAGCAATGAAGAAGGTTCTTTCTTCCTTTTTCCCCTCCTCATCCAGTCAAGGAACTTGTGAAGTTGGTCTTTTTCCAAAAGTGATGAGCAACATGGAAGATCTGTACATTGTCCCACAAAGGGAAAGTCATTAAGTCATGAAAGACTGAGGTCATGCCCGTCTTGAGAATGACTGCATAGTACAAAAATGAATAGGCTGATTTAAACAAAATGAACATGAAGCTACAGTATGTTTCCATATGCAAAACACTGAGCTTATACCTTGGTGAAGGGAGGTAAAGCAGATGTTACCTGATTTGCCATGAGGGCACCTTTCTAACCTGCAAACCACAGGCTCGATTGCATGATCAAACACAGCTCAGGGCACCGTTAGAAGGAGAGTCATTATAGCCTTTTGCTTACCCCATGGATATGGCAGATAATGAGTTAGGAGTTGCCTATAACTGCAGGATTCTGTCCTTGGAAAAATATTTGTTCACTCAAGAACAGCGCAAGAAAGTCTCCTGTTTTTTGATGTAGAGGAATTGTCCCCCCACTGTCTGGATCAACGGCTTTGTAAATATTACGAAACAGGACTTCGATAGTATTTGCTGACATTACTTTAAAAGGGTACGCGAGACTTCTTCCACTGCAAAGCACAGTGTATTTTTGAGTTTGTTTCATTTAAAATAAACCATAACAATGAAAACCAAAATCCTGTAGGACCCTTCGCTTCTCCTCGCTGAAACCAGAGCTCTGTGGGAACTTGAGTGTAAGCGCTCTTGCAGGGAGTGAAGTTTTATGCGTGGCTGTGTGATGGCTCAGTACAGATTAACAGCAGAGGATGACTTGTGCTGAGAAGTATTGAGCTGAACAGAAACGGACGAATCTGGGCAGATGCACAGAGTTGACCTCAACTCCTCTGATATTCACATTGGGCCTATGATATCAGCTGATTCAACAACAACCAGAACAGAAACTGGGCTCTGCCAGGAGAATCTTCAGCTCAGGTGCACACTGAACATGTGGTCCAAGCTCTGCTCATGGCTGCATTTTTTCTATGGGTGTAACTAGTTTTATTTCAGACTGTAAGTATGAAGGTTAATAGTGCTCTCAAGGAGACAGCAATGCTCACGCTGTATTTTTCTGTGCTATATCCTGTCATCTCTAAAATTCACAGAAATCCCAAGACAGATGATTCTTGCAGTGCATGGAAAGCATCCCTCCACCCCTCCCTCCAAATGGAGTGTGTAGTCTGTGAGTGCACTGAGGAGGGCTTCGATGACTGGCGAGGTCAGTACACGCGCTCTTGGGAGATGGAGATCACAGGCGTGAGTCCATAAACCCTTTAAAATTGTTTTAAAGTTCTTGTTTCTTTACTGAGCAGTCTGGATGCATTTTCAGCACCAAGATCAAGTGCACTTTCATACTTCATAACAGGATAATGATGGGGAAACAGCTACGGTCACATGTAAGGGTCTGCCAGAGAGAGAAAGGTGCACAGTGTGGACAGGCGAAATAAAGAGCAAAAAAATTCTCAGAGTATTTACTGCAGAACTCCAAGGGAGAAATTGGTCTTTAATAGTGTGGTCCATGGAAAGGAAATGGTCTTCTCCCTGCAGTTTACCTCTCTTATGTATCAGCTCTTTCTGAAGATTTCAGCAATAAATTGCTTTGTGAATTCTGTGTTCCTTTTCATAGAATCATAGAATGGTTTGAGTTGGAAGGGACCTTAAAGATCATCCAGTTCCAACCCCCCTGCCATGGGCAGGGACACCTCCACTACAGCAGGTTGCTCAAAGCCACATCCAGCCTGGCATTGAAAACTTCCAGGGATGGGGCATCCACAGCTTCTCTGGGCAGCCTGTTCCAATGCCTCACCACCCTCACAGTGAAGAGTTTCTTTCTAGTATCTAATCTAAATCTCCCCTCTTTTCTTCAGGTTCATCACCTCAAAAAATTGCCATAATAACACGAGGTGAGTGGTTTTTAGAGAGCTGCTTATATTCCCTTGACACTTCTCTTTAATAAAAAAGCGCTCTTGTCTACAAATATTGTCTGTGGTGCAGAAGATCTCTCAGGTACTCCTCACCTGGCCATCAGACGTGAGAAGCCAGCCTACAGCTGTGCGTAGTCTGGCTTGACATTTGGCATGGTATTAACTCTGTCAGTGCGTCAAAGCAGGTCACAGTGTCCCTCTAGAAGATGAAACCGCTATTAGGGAACAAAGAGAAGTTTGAGAGGAAGCTGTAGGAAACGCCAAGCGAACAGAGGAAGGCTTGGATTGAGTTGTGTGACGCATGCTGGTTTGGAAGTACCAGGAAAAGCAGTCTGTGGGGAAACAGGAGTTTGAATACTGCTTTGCAGAGACATGATACAGCCCTGTCCCATTCATTTGGCCTGGTGTGTATGTCACTACATAGTAATCTTAACATTAATATTAACATTAACGTTTCTAATTCGAGTCCAGGATTGGCATCCTCCAACCTCTCCCCTCCCAGATCACAATATGAATTTTTTTTTGCAATATCTTTTTGAAAATTATTCCTCACTGCAAGAATCGGGTTTCAATTTTGAAATTTTTATGTGTAATCACCTCCCTAAAGTCAGCCAGACACATATTTAGCTGTGAATGTTTAATGACAATTAGTGGCTGAATGAGAAGTAAATAACAGATGTTAATAAAATTGCTATTTGTAAACATGTTAACTTAAAGAAATAATCCAAGCCCTAGTCAAGAGTGAGTAAGTAAACAAAGGAAAGGAGGGAGAGCAGAAGATTTTGGTTTCCTTTTTGCTGGAGAGCCACTTTGGAGGGCCATAGCAGTTCACAACTATGAAGATTTTGTTAATTCCACAAAAAGATCTAAAGCAAAAAAGGTCTAAAGGTCAAAGCTGCCACTCTAGCAGCTTTGGAGTATGCAGAGAAATAGCCAGTGTGGTCCTGACCAGTGCTCAGGCCACATCTTCACCTAGTTGAGATGCCGTATTTACCTATCTAGGCACTGACAGTGTGGTGTCATATGGGCTCCATGGAGCAGGCTTGGGGACATTTCAGTGCATGGGTGGGCAACCTGGCAACTCCAGCCCTTCTTGGTGTTATGTCTTTCTTGATGGACAACATTTGTGCTAAGTTTGCTTATTTAAACAGAAAACCAAATTAGTGTATTGTAAACAGCCCAAACATTGCCCAGTTGTGGCATGCATTAAGTGTTTGTATTAAAACTGATGCTCTTTATTGCCATAGTTATGGTTTTGGCTAGAGAACAAAATAAGCAAAGGCTGGTCCCTGGGAACAGCTCTCTGAGTACACTATTACTGTCTGCTCAAGGCTTCAAGGCAGGACAGCAGAGATCAATATACCTTATTCTCCACCAGGAAGAATGATCTGCCCAAGTATTGGAACATCGTAAATCACAAGTATGCCATGCTTGTGGAATGTCGTATCTACTTTGTACTGAATAGTCATGAAAACTGAAGAAGTAGTGATTAAAGTCTACATTTGCTTCTATAGGAAAGATAAGCACTCTGTCATATTACTCGCTATAGGATGTGAGAGGACTCAGTGACGTAACATCCACTGTTACCATGGACTTCTGAGCACAGCAAGTCTGGAGCCTGTGCAGAGAGAAGACATCAGAGTATAGGATGACAATCAGAAGAAAACATTTTATTACTCCATAAGATCTTTCAGTGAAGAGCCCGAGGCTGACACATGAGCAAAGGTGGAAGAAGTTAAAGAGCACTGGAAAGAAGATCAGAGGAGATCAGCATTTCCTGGCAGTTGGGTTGGGGGTGGGAGGGTAGAGGAGGTATGGGGAAGAGGTTTCCTTTCTGTCTGCTTATCTTTGATTTGGTAGAATTGCCAAGTGACTTCAATGGAGAAGGTGCATAATGCTCCTTTGTTCTTTCCACAGCTACTACTGCTCTAACCTGCACATACAGTAGGACAAAGCTGGTTCATACAAAGCTACCCACACACAGACCTGCGGGCAAATTGCTGAAAATGCTGAAATTGCTGAAATGTACTTAAAAGACTGAGCCTGAAACTGCATGCATTGTTTACCCTTGCTGTAAAGAGTTTCTTCCAGTCTTGCTTGTTATGAAATCAAGAATTGTCATATTTGATTACAGAAATACTGGTTACTCTGGTTTTCATAGAATCATAGAATGGTTTGAGTTGGAAGGGACCTTAAAGATCATCTAGATCCAACCCCCATCCACCACTAGACCAGGTTGCTCAAAGACCATCCATTCTGGCCTGGAACACTTCCAGGGATGGGGCATCCACAACTTCCCTGGGCTACCTGTTCCAGTACCTCACTACCCTCAGAGTAAAGAATTTCTTCCTAGTATCTAATGTAAATCTACCCTCTTGCAGTTTAAAACTGTTACTCCTTGTCTTATACTCCCTGGTAAAGAGTCCCTGCCCATCTCTCCTGTAGGCCCCCTTTAAGTACTGGAAGGCCATTATAAGGTCTCCCCGGAGCCTTCTCTTCTCCGGGCTGAATAATCCCAACTCTCTCAGCCTGTCTTCATAGGAGAGGTGCTCCAGCCCTCTGATCATTTTTGTGTCCCTCCTCTGGACTTGCCCCAACAGGTCCATGTCCTTCCTGTGCTGAGGACTCCAGAGCTGACCACAGTACTCCAGGTGGGGTCTCACAAGAGCAGAGTAGAGGGGTAGAATCACCTCTCACGACCTGCTGGCTACACTTCTTTTGATGCAGCCCAGGATGTGGTTGGCTTTCTGGGCTGCCAGTGCGCACTGCTGGCTCATGTTGAGCTTCTCATCAACAAACACCCCAAAGTCCTCCTCAGGGCTGCTCTCAATCCATTCTCCACCCAACCTGTATTTGTGCTTGGGATGGCCCCGGCCCACATGCAGGACCTTGCACTTGGCCTTGTTGAATTTCATGAGGTTTTGGTATCTCACCTCTGATGGTAGTGCAATATTTTAGAGTAAAGAATAAAACTGAGGGCATTAATTACTGTGCAGTCCTTACCTCCAACACAGGGCAGCTTCCAGAGTTTCATAGCATGCACTGCCATTCTTAATGTGCTTCTCTCTGATTGAATGTATCAGATTTCAGCTTTCATGATGTTTTAGAGATGAGCTGGAAAGGAGAGAAAGGGAGTGGCACGTTATTTTACAGTGTTTGGGACAAAGTTGTCAACAGATTTTTAAACAATTACATTGCTCCTGATAGAAAATTACATGATTCTGAAGCTTTAATTCCTTGTTCATCCATTTTTCCAGTCTCTTTATGAAGTTCCTGGTGTTTTAACTAAGCAAGAAATTTACGTGAGTTTAACCACAACAGGTGTAATTTTCTATGCAGACATCATAATCTCAGTTTAGGCATATTAAGTGTTGGTTTATTCCAAGGACCATATTAAAAATGCAGTAAGTCCAATTAATATTAAAATAAGAAGCTCCTCCTGAAAATATGATGTGGAAGTTCTCCATCTTGATAAGACCTAATACTGTAATTCACACCACCATTCTTGCTTCCTTGGAAAAAAATAACTCCTGGCCTAATTATTTCCCAATCAAAATAAACAACCACTAGTTTTGAGGAAGACTTCTGTACATTTCTTCTGATTCTTATCTATTTTGCATACAAAAGAAGGTTAAATTTAACTTCTCTCAAGTTGCAGACTGTAAAGATTTAGGGTTCCTGAAGAAATTTTGTGTTTCAAAGTGAGCTAACCAAACACAAAAATGCCAGGAATATTTTAAATAAGACCTCATTAGGTGAAGACCATGGCCACAAATATTTCATGCCTCTCTGCAGTCACACTGTGTTTTTAGAAGAGGATTTATACAGGGTCGTTCATTTTTCTGATTCACCCATTTGGACTCTGAGCAAATTTCTTCAGCTTCTCTAGTTTCTCCCTGGTGGAAGATGCTGCTCGTTACTTGTCCTGTAAATTCTCATTAAGATTACAGCAGCTCGAAGGTGCAAAATCCCAAATGAAAGACAGGAACAAAACAAAAATCTCTTTTCGCCTGTCTTCTCCAATCTTGCCTTTTCACAGCATCGCGATGGTATGTGACTGTCCTTAATCTCCAAAACTACAACTCAAAATGTATGACTGCAGCTTCTGGTGAGCAAAGCAAAATGACATCTCCAGGCCCCAGTGCCTGCAGCCAGTGAGATTGCTCACCAGAAATGCAAAACTATGGGGAAGAAGCGGGGAGGAGAGTCCCTTTTAGCAGGTCAGAAACTTTCCCCAACGCAGTTTCCTCCCCCTAACGCAGTAACCAAAGGTGCTTTTCCTGGCACTGTCAACGTCCTACAAATACAGGATGAGGCTGTAATACTTTTTATGCACGCAGACCTACTAAAGGAGCTGGACCTCCTATGTACTAGTAAGGCTATCACAATCCAATTCATAGAAGTGAACATGTTGCTTCTACACAAGAGTTTACAGTAAAATCAGACTCAGGCAGCAAATGATGTGCTGCCTGTTTTCTCAGCACACCTGTAAGCTCCGGTATCGTATTGTGAGAAACTGTGTCTTGTTTTGTCATAATGTGCAACGCAGAGGAAACTTCCTGATCATTTTTTTTGCATTTACTTTTCATTCTCTGTTTATCATTTGAGAGTTTCAGAGGAGGTGGCAATTTTAGAAAATGAGAATTTAAGCAGAAGAAGGAAGAAGATGAAGTAAAAGGTAAGAGGCTGCACAAGAGTGCAGCTGGGGATAAGACACAAAAAGGCACTGGAGGTAAGAAGGTGCAGAGAGGAGGTGGTGGAGCTCCGTGGTGTAAGAATGGGCAGCATCTTGCTCTGATCGTATGCTCAAATCCTGTGAAATGTCGTTATTCAAACAATTGCCTTATTGTATTGTACCTTCTTGCATTTCATGTACTCTAACATGAATTTCAATTAGTTGAGGCTGAGGGAGAAGTGTTTGTTCTTCCTCAGGCCCCCTGTGTCCTGGGGAGAGGCTGTCTGTAACCCTTCCACTGTTGAACCCTAAATACCTTCTGAAGGGCTACAGCGACAAATATACCAAGGAGCATATTCAGCTGGGGAAAAGGAAAGTTTGTATCTTATTTTGTTGACAGAGTATACAAAAAATTATGTCTTTATTATAGAGATTGTTCTAGAAATTATTCTCAGGAAATATTTCGCATTGTGTCCTAATTGTGTGTCTAATTACATGTTAATCAGACTGCACAAACCATTTGTATTGAATTTCCCAGGGCTGCAATTAAATCCACTGGTGATAGCAGTGCTCTGGTTTGATCAGATAAGCAATTCAAATGAGCCAAGGGCAACATTCTTAAAGTAGGTAAGTACTTCACTCCCACCGATTTTGACAGCAGTTAAAAGCCTGCATCTCCATGAAAACAAGAGGTTAAGCACCCAAGATTTGTTTCAGTCAAACCTCTGCTGGATAACATCAGCTGGTACCATCTGTATGCACTGTATGCCTCACTCTGTCGCCTTCTCTTGAAAATCTCACGCAAGAATCAATAGCTTAATTAAAAAACCCCAAATATTCTTTTGTTCAGACATGCTGGGTTAAAGCTATGCCATGACGTAGTTAGCACAGTCCATGGAGAATGGGCAAGTACAGAAGTATTTTCCACATCCGATGGCCTTGTTGATTGTTTCTTCCCAGTACTGGGAGAGGTGGGTAGGCAGGTTTGAATACATGCCTCCTAACAAGTAGTAGGCCTTGTAGTTAATTACAATTAGTAGAAAGTGAGGAATATCTAAATATATAATTAAATTGTCTCATAGGTAACCACTGAAGTTTCCATTCTGCATCATAACATTATTTAGCTAAGTATTTATTAATATTGATAAATACTTAGATTTTAGAAGACCCCAGAGATTTTAGTAGTATCTGTAAGTTATTTACGAGATGAGTCTGTGTCTTGAATTTCCTTTTTCCCGCCTGAGATCAAAACCTCGTGGTGACACCATTTCCTCTGATTCTTTCAGACACATCCTACACTTCGCACCCTTCCTGCTGCAGGCTGTACCCATGAGTGTTCTTGATCAGCCATGGACTTTTATCCTCTTTGTCTTTTACTCTTAAAAGGAAATATCCATTGCCAAAGGAGGGTGTGTCTTTTAGATCGTTTTGGAAGAGCAATATCTTCAGGAATGATGGTTGATGGAGAAGTTGTTAAAAATTCTGAATGTTGCTGGTGTGTTTCCTGTGCGGGGGACTGGAAACCAGTGGATCAAATGACTGTAATGCTTTCACTGAACAACAAGACTGTATGCAGTAGTGGTAAAATGAACTCATGGTTCCAGAATTTACTTAAGAGAACATAAGATATGAAGCATTTATGTATAGCAGCATGTGTTCAAGAATGAACTCAGTCATGGACTCAGTTCAGGGCATCTGGCATTATTTACAGCATTTGCTTTTACTTTTAGGAGCACAGAATTTCAGGCTTGTAAAGAGTTATTTAAAATACTTTTTTATGACAGTTAAAACAGAACCCAAACTTTAGGATGAACTCTATCAGGGATTGTTAGTACTCTTTATGCCTGTTGGTGTTCGGCTTTTCTTTTTATTCCCTTCAGCCATTTACAGAACACTATGGTGGGGTCATTACTGCTCTAGGATGAGGAATTATTGAGGAAGGAATCCTGTTGTTTTATAGGTACCTGGCAGTGATGACAGAGAAGCTGAACAAAATCAGAACTCCGTTGTCTTCAGTGTTGCAGAGTCACAAGCTTTGTGCCAAGGCCTGATCTCTACAGAGAGTTTTGCCACTTCAGTTATACTAACAATATTAAAGCCAGAAAAAGATCTAGATACAGATGTGGTTATCGTGCATAAACTGGTATAGCCTATTGCATTTTAGGAAGTGGTTAAACTCTGTGCCAGATGAAATTCCCCATATTCCAGTAATAACAGCACCCACGCTAAGTGTTGTAGTCCAACTGAGGTTGGGATGGAGGGGGAGGCAGTGGGAAGGGAGCAGAGGAGAAGGGGTAGGGAGTTTTTGTCTTTTCTTTCGTGTGGTGTAGCTCTTCCTGAAAGAAATTAAAAGCTTGCATTTGCCATTGTTCTTTAGAAATATGTTAGCTATCGTTTGTCTCCTTTCAAATTTAATTGTGGAGAAACAGGACAACCTCTGCTGTGAGATGCTGCCTTACTTCATGTCAGCCTACACCTTCAGTTTGAACAGTTTTCCAACATTACCAACAATAGGCCACTTGAAGGCAAGCATTCAATGAGTAAGTTACACCAGCTCACTCCTACTGTTTTCCTGACGTTTGTCATTAATAAAGAAATAACATCACAGAAGCTGTAGCTATAGACATATTTTTAAACTGCACTAGGGGGAAATAAATTGCCTGAAGCACATTAGGATGTTTCCTAATGGGAGGTCAAGGAAGTCGCTGCAAATTATTACACTATAATTTCACTACAAATAGCACACTGCAGAAGCTTAGCATGAATTAAGGGGACAGTTCTCTTTCACAGAAGAAGACATCTGTATCCAGAGCATATAAAGCAAGCCAAATGTCTAGAAACATCAACTGTGTATAATTGAGGTTTAGATTAGTTGTAGATAACTCAGAAGAGCCACTTCACTGACTGTATCCTGAGACAGCCAAAACTCCACTGCCTCATGCATGAGCTGTCCTTTTTGCCCTGAAAAAGTGGGAATGCTCCCAAGACCTTTATTCCTAGAGAGGTCCGATCAGTTCAACGGACTTTACGAGTTACAACAGTGAAACCCTGATGGAGAAGGAATGTCTTATAATTCTCAGATTATGGGTTGTATTTTGTTACATCAGTCTTCTCTTTAAAAAAATGAGGCAGAAAAATTAATCTCTGCAACTGCTGTGCTTCATTTATCTTTACATTTTTTTCAGTATTGCAGCATCTCATACATTTTGCTTTTCCATTCAAGCTCCAGTTCCTGGAATTCCAGTGTGATTTGAGCACTTCAGATTGTATTGCAAGAAAAAGTTAGTTCTGGCATTCCTTTGCAGAGAGTAATTTCAAAACCTTACTCAAAACCACCCTACAGACACAGAAACAAAAAGGCAAGTACAAAGAATTGTATACTTCTTAAATCTCATGACTTTTAAGCCAGCCTCCTGATTTTCTTTATCGGTAGAGCTTTGCAGTATCTTGCTGTCTTTATCCAACTGTTTCTGACTTTCTGCAGTCCTCTGAAGTTGCTCTTCTGGAGCTGGCAATGCAGATTATCTTACAGCACTATTTGCTATGTGGCACATTAAAAGACAACAAAGACTTGAATTAACTTCTCTATCCAATTATGGAATCAGAATTCTTCACTCTTCTACCTTACAGGTCATTTATCTGGGTTGAGTTATTGGTGTGAAACTTACAGAATAGGTACTTACTGTAACTTAGAGTAAAAGACACTTTCCTTCTTTTCCCTCAATTCAGTCTGTGGTAACTGCGTATTTACATTTCAGCTGCCTCCTGAATGTATAGACAGCACTTCACGACTGACTCATTTCTTGGTGACTTGCAAAACTCTTCTGAGATGAGTAAGTGTTCAGGCTTTATAATTGTTTCCAGGCTCTAGTGATTCTAAGTGTGAGGAGCTCAGCTTAAAATTCAAGCCTAGATCCGTTGTATGGGTATACTCTTTTGTTTTTAGGCAGTTAACAAAAAATAAAAGGGGTAAAAAAAAAAAAAAAAAGAGTCCACAGCCAAACATTGCAACATAGGTTGGACACACATCCAGGGGTGGAAACAAAACAATCCTAAAAAAAAAAAAAAAAAAAGAGTCCACAGCCAAACATTGCAACATAGGTTGGACACACATCCAGGGGTGGAAACAAAACAATCCTTTTCTACAGACTGTCTCTAGAGTCTGGCCCTGTTTTGCAATTGGCAAAAAAAGGTTATAAAAGATATTAGACTGACAACAAAACCTCACTGCTGCTAAGGACAAGGTTGGCTCAGGCCTTCTGAAGGCGAGAGGCCTCCGCAGGTTCCACGCTCTGTGCAAGAGCAGCAAGCACAAAGTTGCTCAGGGCATGTGCAGTTGGTGCTGGAGCCGAGATTGTCGATAATGCAGCATAATCCACTTGTGGTCCTTAGACCATCAGCAGACTGCTCTGCAGGGTATTGAGAGAAGTGGGCAGTTGCTGCAGAACTAGGCAAAATACCAACAAAAACCATATTTTTTTTTGCTTTTCCTACCAGACAGTGCCTTTGATTGTACAATACAGGGAATCAGTTTGTGCAGAGTATGTCTTGGCTGGTAGATTCTGGGAGCCATCTCAGATGGAAAGCCTGAATTCTGGCCCCCTGTGTCTGTGCTTTAAGGTGTTAGCATCTGCTGTGGCTGCACTGACCTGCCACTGCTGAAAATACAGACTTTTGGAAAATTCAAAATTGTGCACACATAAATGAATGATGGCATCTACCTCTGGTCAGACCATTTATCAAGTGTAGTAGTGGAGCAGGCTGTTAAAAAAGACAAGATGCACCTGCAGCTGCTCTCTAATAATTGTTAGAACCTTGGTTCTTTTTCTAATACTTTAATCAAACAAAAAGGGTTTTAAAACCCTGAATGCAGGTTACTAAATGACACTTAGATCATCCAAAACAACCAGATTTTCCAGCTGTAACAGTAAATGATGAACAGATCAAGTCTTTGTCATCACCATCGTGTGCAGAAATGGGTACCAAAAGAGAGCGACTGTACTGCATTCTGAGGGTGGAAATCCAATGGCTTGATTTTCAGTAGAGTACAGAATAGCAGCAGCTCCCGCAGAAATCTACTGCATCACTGCCTACAGGAAGGAATCCTATTTAATCATCTTTAATTTCCATCCTGGAGTAATTTATACTAGCAGACTTAACCTGAAGTTTAGGAAAGAAAAAATTAATTGTGTGAAGTGACATCCAGCACTTCATCTTCAAAGCCTTCCAGACCTGTTGGCAAGACAATCTGATAGTTCTTTTTCATCCTAAAATTCTGGTTTTCCTTTTTTCTTTTGAGAGGAAATTTACATTTACCACTCACAAATCTTTCTTAGACTTTACTAAATATATATATATGCAGAGGATTAGAAAACTTTTTTAAATGGCAAACTGACATAGGAAAATACGCAGATGAAAGCTCTGAATGTTACGGATTCTGAGATGGCATTATGTATTTTTCACCTAAGTGAATTTTAATGGGATTTGACTACTTCTGTATCTCTCTCTTTGTGTAGTTGCTTTGCCAAAGCGTTCCAAGAGCAATAACGGGCATTGCCTAAAACCTGAGGAATGTTCTCACAGATTTTCTTCTTTCCCAGGAATCAGGAGCACTGCTGGAAGAAGCGAAGGGAGATATAAAGTCAGTGTGGATGCAAAATATGGCAGACAGGTTCCAAAGACAGAGCAGACTTAAAAGTGATAGCTGTGATTTTGAAATTCAGAAACATTCTGAAAGCTGAGAACAAAAGAACGAGGTAACAATTAATAAACTTGCTGATTTCCAAAGTTTTAACTGTATTGTAAATGTTTTGCAAAATTGCATTTTAATGCAGAACACTGAACTGCTTTCTGCTTTGCCAACTCAGGAAAAAGAGCCCAGATTTCTTTCCAGTTCTTACCCCCCAGGAAGATGGCATATTTTTCATTATTATTTTTCACATGCAGGAGAGTTTTTCAACAAAGGAAAGGCTCACATTTCAAGTACTGCTGTGGAAAATGTTCCATATCATCAGGTCCTTGACATACTACATAGATGTGTCAGCATGTCTTTATAAGGATCTGGAACAGTCAGTCTTGGCAACAGAGCTAACCAGCAAACTCTTTGACCCCAAATTCCTCTATTTTGATAATGTTATCATGCATTGACATAGAGTTATTATTACTCTCTTACATACGGGAAACTTTCACAAGGGAAGCTGGGTAACTCTTTTTCAAGAGAAATCCAGTTTGAAATGATAAGCCAGACCCCAAAACAAATACATTGCAAATACCCTTTGGTTTTTTGGATAGTTTTCTTATCTGCTGAGTTAAAGAGGATGTGAAATATGAAACAATGCTGACAGATCCCTTGAAAACATGGTTCTGCTATTGAGAAGGTCCACCTGAAAAAGAAAAAAAAAAAAGGTGTGAAAATATGCCATTTGATTCAACATCATGAAGCATGAATGAGGTTTGAAGTTCCTTAGGAGCATCCTGAGTGTAAAAGTTGGAATCTAAACAAATCTGAATAAACCATGTTAATTCCAGATAATTCTATTTGCCAAAATTCTAACAAAAGCCTCCACGTTCTGCTCTTTCTCCAAGCCTGGCAGAGGCCCCTCCACACCCTCAGAGAATGCAAAAGAGTTCAAAAGTTCACTTGTTATTTGCACTTCAACACATTTGGTTAAAATAATGTTTCCAATCTTTCTTAACACCAGAAGTCAATATATATTACCATTCTAAGATAAAGTAGAGCACTTCAGGAAAAAATTCAATATGAACATTTTAAATGTATTTACGGAATTTAAGAAACAGTGTATCAATATATAAGGAGCAACTCTTCTCCAAAATACCTGACATGTTGTTATGTAAAGCACATGAAGGATATCTGCATATATCCATAGTTATTTCTCTTTCTCCAAACCCACTTAATTTTCTAGAAAATACTGCTTATACTTCTGAAATATTAACATTAACATAAAAAATTACTTGGACTTGCATAGCCTAGAACACGTTCCCACACTGTGATTCAGTGGGTGGTTGAGTAACTGGGGATTACATGGCTCTGGCTCTGAGAGCCGCAAAAAACCCCACAAGGAAGATGAGAAAGCTAAAAAAACCCAAAGTTTTTTCTTTCCCATAAGAAAAATGGCTTATTGCACCACCAAACCTTGTTTAAAATTGATTCCGCCTCTGTGATCTTTCAGTGACTCAGGGAAGTTGTGTGATCATAAGTGCGAGGAAAAGTGGCCCACAAAAAGTCCTTTGGAATAGTGTGTTTGGCATAAGTCAGTTGAAAATCTACTGCACTGAGGTTTTGCAATGTGTAATCACTGGAATCCTGAATCTGAGCCCACCTGTCAACGTTAGGAGTCTTGCTGGCGAGGTCATCCGTAAATCTACCACAGTAAATCCATCTAATGTTGATAGATGTCTCCGTCTCTCAGTTGAGTTTTCATGTTACTTCGCAAATACTTACCTGGGATTTTATTTTCTGGAGCTCCAGCAGTTTCTTGTTTTCTGCTCATCTTCTCTGTTGCCTTCAGCATCTAATTGTAGGGAACTCCTACCACACAGCTGAGTCTCTTGAGGGCTCTGAAGTCATCTGTCAGTTGATGAACCATGGCTGGTTCATCTCTAACCTCAAGCCACTTCAGTCTTGGAAGCATCCAGCAGGAGAGACCTAACAAACTGTCAGGTCTCCTTTTGAGAGATGTAAAACTTCAGACCCAGATTCCAAAGCCATTGATGTCTGATTCCTTACGCCTTCTCCATCGCTTCCGCAGTTCCCCTCTCCTTGCCACACACTCCTCCATTCAGACTTCTCTGAGGGTCTTGTTTATGTTTGAAATATCTTGGCGCAAGTGGGCAGTAAAGTGTGGTAGAAAGACCCTACACCTCAGTAACAGTTAAGAGAAAAAAGTAAAGACTTCTGGCTTTGTGCGGTGTGAGATAAGTACAGCCCTCCGCCAGCGCTCCTGCTGGCCTCACAGAGTGAGGAGGACGTGGATGCTCTGACGCTGACTCCCAGATGGGCTCAGTTTTGCAGGTAAATAAAATCTCCATCCGGAGTCCAGCTGGATAAGTCAGCCTTGGCCTGACCACCCACTTCCAGAGGGACTTTTTTCCCTTCAAGCTGTGCATGACAATAAAGTGCCTTTGGCATCTGAAGGCTCTCCACTCGGAATGTAATTACAAACTTCAAAACGGTGGTTAAAATGCCAGTGAAGGACACGATTAGTTGCAAGCTCGCACATGTCTGTCTAACAACACACTGCAACAGCAACACACCAGTACTTAGCAACTGACCCATCCCCATTTTTACCACACTGTTGCAGCAGTTTGACTCAACAGACTTTTGTGTGTACCTTCAGGTCAACTCAGGCGTGGATGACGGAAGACAGAGTTGCTCTACTGAGGCAGCTCTCTGTAGCCAATTTATCTGCCAAAACCCCCAGCTGTACCAGAAACAGGCCCGATTTCAGCATGCGAGGCTTCTTGCATGTGTACCAGTCTTCAGTGTGCTTCCACTTCAGCAGCTCTGCTGAGATTTCCCATCACTGAGCTAGCTCTGGCATGCATTACTAAAACTACTTTCATGACTGCTTCAGCCAGAAGTCCCTAGCATTGTGAGGGCTTCTAACCATCCCTTCTCACTTTTCACAAGCCATCCTCTGTCCTAGAATTGCCCCAGGACACTACTGAAGAAAAGAAGCTCTTGAGCAACTGGCAGAATGGCCTTCTCCATTGTTTCGGAAGAATTCTTTTCACTTCATTCCTTGGGCTGTCATGAATCTTCCTCTTGCACAACCAGCTCTTCCAGCTGGAGCAGAGCTGGACCTGCTATCTCTGACTTCAGAGCAGTCCTTAATTTAGGTTGATATTATACACGTGCATGCACATATGTGCTAAAAGATCCTTAGAATTAGAAAGTCAGGTTCTTGAAGGGAAGACGAAGTGGGACCACACCAGTCTGCCTTGCCCATTTATGAGTTAGTTTTTAATTAAGTACTAATTTTATGATACTGCCATTTCATGGCTATATTTTGGATCTAGTCATAAGAACACGATAAAATCAGGAGCTGTGTGTAATATGAAATGCTTTGTTTTCACCAGCTGTTTACTGGAGAAAGTTAACTTAGCTTTTTCGGATCATTTCCTTTTAACAAAGTAGCAGCAACTTTATATTCAATAATTCAGGTTTTCATTCAGTAACTTTTTAACCTACCAGTTTTTTGGTGAAAAATGATGAATGAGAAATTCTCGCAGTTAGTTAATTGGTTCACCATTCTTCCAAACTTATAAGTACATTGGGGGAAAATAAAGTAATTTTCCTGTTCTAGAAATTAGGCTTGAATGCAACAATTTGTGTATTTTTTGCATGATACAGTTTACTTGATTTGCCAAAGTTACAGAATAAGGGATAAAGAGCGAGTGTATAAAAGGAAATGAGAGTCCACTAAATATCCTTCAAGCAACTAGAATGTAACATTCCTTTGCTAAAAAAAGTTAATATTATAAAGTTTAGGCAAACATTCTTGGACTACGTTATTAGATGAAAAATAATTATAATCTTACATAATTTGTTCTGGTGTAAGACTAAGAAACAAATAGTTCTGGTGTTAAATATTGGCAAATTGAAGGAAGGTTTATTCTTTGTGGCCTATTTCTGTTGCAAACTTCGTGTGTGCTTGATTCTGTGCGTACAAACAGGACCTAAATATTATAGTCATAAACAGCGAGCTGCCAGCATATTACAAAATAATTACACACAAAATAATGAGTTGGGATTTCTTTAGAGCCCTCAAATATTCAGTCCTATTAAAACTAGTGAGAGTTGTAACAACCCATTGGCATACATTAAACACAGAGTAAAAATTGTGGAATTAATATATTTGCAAATTGAAGGTGCTTGTTGTTTGCCTCTAATATCTGAAAAAAATCCTTGGTTTTATACATAGGTTGGCTTAAAATAGAATAGCATTTAATTAGTTTATGTGCACAAATGTATATGTAAGTTTTGTTTGCGAAAGCTGAGACTGCTCTGCTCCTTGGAACCATTTTATTGCAGAGAAGAGATGCAACACAAGGGGAGACAGAGTATCTGTGCAGCTCAACTACATCGCATCAACGCCATAGCTCTGTTGCA
This sequence comes from Limosa lapponica baueri, assembly GCA_002844005.1. Taxonomy (NCBI): domain Eukaryota; kingdom Metazoa; phylum Chordata; class Aves; order Charadriiformes; family Scolopacidae; genus Limosa; species Limosa lapponica. Next base: position 209,039 of record KZ505723.1, read on the forward strand.
ATTTTATGCACTACCACAGTCACAGTGGGTTTGGAAGAGCCTGTTTGTGGAAATACAGAATAGTAGAGAAATTATACGTATGCATATACATACATACCTTTGTGTGTGTATGCACATACATGTCTATACTTTTTATGAAACAGATCCCTGTTGCTGAAGCCTGGGGAGATGATGTGGTGTGGCAGGAATGTCAAGATCACTGGATCCACCCTTTCCAGCAGCAGGCAGGAAGGGAGGCCAATAGCTACTTCATACTGAAAGATGCTTCATCAGAAACTAGCTACTGGGTCCCAGGCCTCAGCAAGAACCACCCCCTCTCACATTTCCTCCACAGCTTTCCACCAGCCCCTCCTGGAATCAGTGAGGACAACATACACACCCCTAGTTCAGTCCCTGGTTTGCTCTGCTTCAGAGTACAGAACGGATAAAGAGAAAAAATAACTGACACTTACCTTCAAAGCTTGAATGTTTTACCAGGGCTAAACCAGCTGTCCTAACCAGCTCTGCAAGGCAGTAACGTGCACTGAAATAACCTGCCATCACTCCGCTGAAAAATCCTGAAAATTCCCTGGTGAGATTTCCTGAAATCTCTGCTAGCTATTGCACAACTCTGGAAACCATCCTTAATTTCCTCTTTGCTTCTTCCAGGAGGGAGATCCATCACATGGCACTGGGAGCGCCTATACTGACCACTGAAGGCAAAAGATGAGTTTCAAAAGGAAACATTTCTGCTAGGATAGGTATTTAATCAAATAAGATTCAAGGTCATCCAGAGGCCGAAGGCTGAGGCTAGGCAGATGTCAGAATTAAAATAAATGCATTTAAAAAAAGTACTACCGAGTAACTCAGTGTGGTGGGACAATTTCTTATGTGGCAAACCCTCCATTAGGGCTGCCTGGTACAAGTCTTGATGTCTAAATTTAGAAAAATGGGGAAAAAGGGCTGATGCAGGGCTAGCATACTCTTTGGCTAGCATAGTCATTATACTTGAATATACATATTTTTTTTTAAGAATAGGACAAATTGATGTCTAAAAAAATATTAAGACTTGAGGTTTTGAAGAACCTTCCACCAGAGAATGCATTCATTTAGAGAAATTTCATTTTATTAGCAATGTCATAGAAATGTGCACCAGCGAACAGCATTCTGAAACTTCCAGCAGGATGTATCATGTCTTTTTAAGTTTAAAGTCTCTTTTCCGAAGAGCTGTATATAAAATGTTTGTTCCTGAGTGAGTGTACATCAGTAGATTTGATACCAACATTCACTCCAAAGCTGAAATTCTTTGAGGCTGGTGTGAACCAACACGTCCACATCCTTGAACACCTTCTCCTGCTACGCTCTTTATCTACATAGCTTCAAATAATAGTTTTACACCGTCACAAGCTTAGCTTTCTACTCTTGCCCTACCTTTTTCATCCAATCAGGCCTATTTCCAACTGCTCACTCTGACCCTAGCTGAAATTGTATCTTTAATCATGCCCAGTCTCAATTACTAAAATCCTTGTGGTGCAGATAACTAGAGGTGGCTTTTTTTTTGGTCTCATTTACCTGTTGATTACTTTCTCTAGAATTTTAAGACACTGTTTTAAGTTCAGTCCAGGTATCTACAGTTTCCCAACACCCCAACATGTTTATTTTACCTCCAGCTTGTCTCCATTTCCAACTCTTAAAATGCATACACACAGTTCACGTGTAAGGATTTTTCTTCTTCCTTTGTGACATTACCGTTTCCTACTCAAATCCTTCTGTCATAGTTACGTTTTTGGTGTCAAGGACCAATTTTTGACCTGCTTAAGCAGCAAAGTCCTTTTGTGAGGGCTGTGGTAATACAGATGTTGAAACGTGGTTAGCATTGGTACGATATTAAATCTCATTTGCACCTCCCCGCCACTCTCCCACAATCCATAAAATAGCAAACCTGTTACACTTTTCATACTCACATGTCACCACTTCGTTTTTTCTGTTGGAACTCTCTGAAGGAGGTATCAATTCCCATGTCAACAGCTTGGACAGAGCCTTAGCCACTGGGTCGCTGGTAACTGTCTGAAGACTCTACAAATGGCTGTGGTTAGATCTCAGTACATTGCTGCTCCAGCCTTCCCTTTTAAATTGATATTACCGTGACAGCTTATCCATCAAAAAAAAGCAGGCCAGAAAGTTCTCTTCCCCCAGACAGCCTGGGATGCTCTTTAAATTAAAATGTCATTTCATGGCACAATCTGTTGACTTACTACAATCAATTATACTGGAAGTGCTTTGTAGTGAAGCAGTTTTATTGAAAAGATTGATTTTTTTTCATAAATAAAAAAGGATATATTTTAAACTTTTTTCACACATGAACATAAAAACTCTGAAAGCTTTTAGAAATGAAAATTAACTATACAAAAATTAGGCTATCAATGTTAAATACTTAAATTTTTGTTCCTACTAACTGAAATACATTTATATCTTCTATCGGTATAAAAATCTTCATAGTAATGGGTAATACAACGTGAATATTTCCTTTAACTGAATGTATTCACATTTTCAATACATAGCTATTTCCAGCAAGTCTCATCAGTCTATGCCTTTCTCTTTCGTGGAGGTCCATTAAGTTCTGAAGGGGGTATTTGCAGCTGTGGCTGTTGCTGCTGCTTCTTTGTGGAAGAGGAGATCCATTCTTCTGAGCTAAACAAAAACATAGCACAGTACCTTATAAACAAAGCCCTTTTCATTATATATATGTGTCTTCTTTATTTTTATATATATATATTTGATATAATTGATGTAAAGGCACAGAGCTCCCAGTAGTATAAATATTATAAACCCAGTATTTGTGCACAGCATTTTATTCCTGTAAGTATTTTGTTAAAATGAGGAATAGCATCAGGCTAATATTAGACAGTATAAATACATGACCCCTTAAGTTCTACATGTGGATAAAAAAATTAAAATAATAAAAACCATAAATAATAAAGAGACATGGTAATATATTGAAAACTCATTCTGAGATTTGCAGAATGCAACTGCACAAGACTTAAATAATCTCAAAAATGTGACCACAGTTGAGCAGAGACAATGATGCAGTCATGAGGAGAGACATGAGAAATGGAAAAGCCAGTTCCATGTCATTGCAAAGATACAGACTTACAGATTTCCCATGTGTACAAATGCTCATTAGCCACAGAGGCAATGTAGAAGTAGATACGCAGGTAAAGAGGTAACTGTGTTAAATACTTTACCACCAGTTCACCTCAGACAGTTACTTCAAAAAAGTTATGTAAGAATGATTCTTTCTCTGTTCTGTCAGAATAATTAATTCTCTGTTCATCTGCCCAGTATTTGACATCGAACCTTAAAAGAGTTTACTGACCAAGGCATCTCAAATATTTCTGGGCTGTAACAAAGTTGAATATACCAGAAAATACGGGGAACACTAATGCACAAAGATGCCAATCAACCAGTTCATAAAGAGAAATAGAATTAGAATTAGCAAGCAAATCTTCATACCAAGCTTAAATAACAGCAGAGACTTTAAAGGAAATAAAAAAATACTTTGGAAATCAGACTTACGCTAACTCTACTCCTGGTTGGTTATTGTATACAAACAAAAATTAAAAAAAAAATATCTTCCATACAAAAAAAAATACTAGTTTTTGCTTTGAATTCAGGATACAGGAAAGTAACAACTAGATTCAGAATAGACTTACCTATACAATTTTTTTACTGTTTCTCTTCGCATTCTTTTGGGAGGGATGGGGGTGTCAGACATATCTAACATTACAGGCTGAATTAATGATTCAGTGACTCTATCTGATGGAGTCATACCTATGAAAAAGTTGCAAGTAAGAACACATTAAAAAAAATATTAATCATGCTGGTTATAAATGGACCCTGTAACAGGAGTGTTAAACCTCTGAAGTACAGCTTTTAGGTATGCCATAAATTTTATAGTTACCTTATGTCTGAAGCTGAGTTCAAAGATGACAGGTAATAACATTTGCTTTATTTACAGTTGTCAACATGAAAATGTTGTTTTTTAAAATATATTTTGAAATATCATATATTATTTGATATTGACATAAAAACATTTCTAAGAAAAACTTTCCTTGCAGAATTAGGGGTGTTTCTTTTTATAGTACAATGTTTTGATTGCGTTTCCTTAGCAAAAGCAATTCAGCTCTTTACTACACAGTCATTTCAAAAAAGAATGTCAATGTTCTCTGCCGCTGGGCCAGCCAGACTAACAGTTATATAATCTCCTATTAGTGAGATCATAGTTTCATGTTCACAAGACACTAACTGACCACATTTTTATTATCCGAACACATTACAGGGCAGTGCTGGTGTAGGCAATATCCACAGCATCATACTACATACAGTTTTTCTATTCTGTCCCTAAAATGAGACATCTCTAAGCTCATAATTAATTTTAACAATCATCCTTCATAGCTTGAAGTAGTTAGTTTGTAACAGTAGAATACATCTGGATGCAGTTAACAGTTCTCCTCCTTTAGGACATGAAAAATATAATACAATGACCTACCCAATTTTTGTTCTATTAGCTTGAGGCTTTTCTCTTGTTCGGCAAGTTCCCGTTTTTTCTTTTGCATTTCTGGAGTGTTCAGTGACTGCAGTTGTAACTCAAGGTCCTTATTCACATTATCAAGTTTCACCACTGCTGCACGGTATTGCTGAAGAAGATCTAATTGAAGAATAAAATAATACACAAAATAAATACACAAAAATAACACAAAGCAGTAAGTGGTCATTTTTAGTTTGAAGGCTACCAAATACAATCCAGACAACATGTAAGACTCACAAGAAAACATATCTTTCAAAAGCACTACTTAAAAAAAAACACCCAAACTTATAGTGGACTAGTGGCTGTTCTTAAAATTACTGTAAAGACAGATTGAAAAAAAAAACTAATCACATCCAATATTTTGATTTCTTTTTTCTTTTCGAGCCTGTATCTTAGATCACAGTAAAGTACCAGCAAACTCTGAAAATGACACGGCAAATAGGTATTTCTTTACACATCTTGTCGCTTGCGTGCTCCAAACTGAATCCTCTACTTTTGATGCCACTAAATGTGCTTGTAGTTGTTTTGCTTCTAGGGCTACAGAGCTGAAGCTTGTACTACTGGCTTGAATTCTAGTCCACCTTGTGGAACAAGACAACATTTACTGAGTTTCCCTTTGTCCCACCTATGAATATTTAAACAAGGGAATATTTTGCTGACAAACTTTGCTCCTCTTTTAACATATGAGATTAAGAATTTTTCTCTGTCCAGGCATTAAATTAATGTCAAATAATAAAGAAAGGGTTCAAGCATGTTAGCTCAGGCTCATTCATTTTACTTTGTGGTGAATATAAGGTAGCTTGCACAAAGCATAACTGAACACAAAATTACCTTCCATTTGCCACAGGGTGAAAGTGTTCACATACATAGTTACTGCAGATTGACAAAAGGCACTGTAAATTCTTAGTATGATTTATTTTAGAAGTACCTTGTCAGTGTAATCACAGTTTAAGTAACTACTTTCCTTTTATGCTCCAAAGATAGAAGAAGAGCAAGTCACAACTAATGTTAAGGCTGAAATTCAGTTCAAAACAAGTGTTGTGTAATGAGGTGCTGTCCTTTATATGGAATTTCACTATTATTTTCCCTGAAATGTCTAGTAATTATCCAAGTGAAATTAAAATATGCCCTTTTCGCCTACCATGATTGTTCCTATACTAAATTATAGACAATTCCAATTTAATACACACTGGGTAATAACTGAGTTCAACAATTGAAAATGTGTTGACAGACAAATATAAAGTGTACTAAATCCAGCATATTTCAGTCTGTAGTTGAAATGCTTACTATGTTTTTCCTACATGAAATATATTTTTACTGATATACCTAGAAAAGATCTTTTTAGTCTTTCTTCTCCCTCAACTGGTCAATCTTACATACTTTGCCCATATATAAGGCTACTGCAGTAGGTACATGTGTTCTGTCTCTCTCGTTGTCTCCTCACCCCTCTCTATTGCACATTTCTAGGAATACTGTCATGGAAAAACTTCGTGGTCTTAAATACTTAATTTTCAAAAGAAAGGACAATCTTATTTGTGAATAAGACTTTTCAATGTTTTACAAAAGTCAGGTCAGCTGTTACATGTCAGAAACTGCCATCTTTTAACTTCATTTATAACCTTTATTCTGAAGGGAAGAATCCAAGCACATAATAAAATCTAAGTGATCCCACAGGAAATATAAGGTGTCTTCTTGTTAGGGAAATAATGTAGATGTTTGCATGACTGATAAGAACAGGAATTTTTCTGTCACTGCTTCAGAGTTTACTTGCACAGTAAGAAATTCTAAATTGATGTATGGTGTTTCTGGAGAAGAAAGACCTGAAACTTCTGTTTTTCAAGGATGCTGGAATTAGAACAGCTCAAGCTTCTCATTCCTGCTGTTTGAATGATTACCACCTATTATAGTTTTTCTTTAATAAGATTAAGAAAAAGGGGGAATATCTCATAATTATTATTTTTTTCTTTCAGGAAATCTAATAACTATACCTTTTAAGACAAGGCAAATTCTCAAATAGGACATTGTACAGGTCATATTTATTAAAAATAACTTCATGCTAAACTGAAGTTTTCCTTTTTGTACTGCATAAAAGAATAACAAACATAGGCAAGCAATATAATTTCGGAAGTTCTGTATTTTCATGACTTCATTAACCCACCTATCTGTCCAGAGAAAGTAGCGTAAAGTTTCGGTACGGGTGCTCCAAATACCATTCCTCTGAGTTTGTCCATTGGAGGAGCTTTATTCTGAAGGCCTCCAAATTTTCCATTGCTGCGAATCCTGTCTCCTTCCCTTGTCAGCAAAGTAGGGCAATGTGTAATTTTTACAACCTACACAGGTATAAAAATTGATACTAAATTAGTAACTCCATGGAAAAAAGTCATTTAAGTTTTCAGCAATGCTGTTGTGAAACTTTGCATCTTTGAACTACGATGCCGCTTCTTCTCTAATATGAAAATAATTTATGAAATTACATCTTATGACTTTTGCTTTCAAATAATAGAATACATATATTAAAATTAAACAGTACTGCTGATAGTTATGAACACTACATTTTTTGGGTTTTTTTTGTGTCCTCAGATTTTAACAGAAGTCTGGGGACAGAATTTAGATCTATACTGGGAAAAAGCTAATGATCAACATACACTATGAAGTAATGACAATAAATATTAGTGATAAAAAATGTGAGCACTTATTCAATTATTTGGTGAAGATAGCTTTTTTTAAAAAATGCACAAGACTTAAAGCATCTAAAATCCAAGAGATTTATTTCTTATTAACATATTCAATGAAACTTCTACATAGTTGATGAAATTTACCTGTGGTGGGTGAAAGAAACAAATAGGGTGACAGACTAACCAAGTGCAATGATCCAGATCTCATTTTGAGAAATGACTACATATACAAACTCCTTTTCTTGAACAGACACAGATGATCTCTCTCCTGACACTGATTAACAAGCGAGATCTGGCACTCCTAGCTCTTCTGTTTGATTTTGCAGTAAAAAAAAATGTACTTTTTGATGAAAGAAGCACATACAGTCATCAAAGCTGAAAAATGGTAGCTATTTGCTCACTTGATGAACACGACATGGTTGTAATACATGATGAAAATCAAAATATTAATGTCAATCATCTGGTTTTTACTATGACTATATCCATATTTCTGAGACATTGTTTGGAAACTTTCAAGACAGTCCTTGTTATAGCTACCCTATAAAAAGGGAATGAAATCACCAAGTAAAAGAGCTGGCCGTGCCCAAAGCACAGAGCAGGAAATCTGAGATGCACTGACTGTGAAAGAATGAAACAGGTAACCAATTTTAGATGCCACCAGAGGTTCCTTTTTAACTTGATGTTCTCTTAAGAACCACCTTGCAGTACAATTTCTTATAACTCTGGAGAGGGAAAAAAATAAGAATATCCAGCCCCAAGAGCTTAGTGCTTCATCAGTACAGTTTTACATTCTTATGCTGAATCATTATTTCAATTCTAACAACCCCATAAGCTGAAACAGAAAGCGTCCAGTGTCAGGCTTTCCTCAGAGACTCATCTGCTAAAATGTGTCCCATTAAACTTAAATAAAATGGGCTGCAGAAAGGTGTATTAAGTTTCACATCAAGATCTTAGTCATTTTAGTGGATCTGAAATTTCATCATGTGCCTCAGACTCCTTTGTTTTATTATACAGACAAAGACTAGGAAAGTACTCAAGAATTTGCATTTAACACTAACAGCAAAACTACAAATGTTTGTCTGTAAACACATGATCCCATGCTTCATGGCAACATTCACATAATGGAATTTGTTGAATGGAAGTAATTTTGTCAGTGCCAATAACAGAGATTCCATTCACTGTGAAGTGCATCAAGGCTTACAGACAATAAGCACACTTACAGCTAATGCAGCATTCTTCTTAGCAATTATTCTACGTTTGTACTGTATTAAATATCTGTGCAATATATTTGTTTTAAAAAGTAACAAGAATAATTGAAACATACCTCTTTTCTGTAATGGTTGGCAGCATTCAAGTTATCTATAATGATAGTGTCCCCCAAGAGCATCCCAAACACTGAAAAATATATTTTTTTCAACCATGAGAATTCTCAGCAGTAAAATAAACTTCAGTTTTGAAAAATCAATTCTGAGGCATCATTATTACAGCTTTTCATACAAGTGCAAGGGAAATAGCATGTCCATTATCTTTTCCCAGTGAAAATTTAATTCTGAGATTGAGATAAATATGCAATCTTCTGTTTTCATCAAAGAATTCATAAAGAAAAAAATTTAGTATTATGGCATAATTGACTATTTTCCATGAAAGCACTCTCCTGGTATCTTATATTTACACCGATGAAGACACACATAATAAAATCCCAAATTTTAGGAAATTACAAAAAAGATCATCTTTTTATGTCCTCTTTGAATTGTATTCTGTTTCTTAATAGTCAATGGGTTATCAAAGAAAAACACCCATTCACAGGCTGATGATCCAACTGAGTTTAAGACTTTTCTTCTGCTATACATTCTATACAAAGTCTAACTTGATGTAGCCTTTCATGAGATATGTCAAGCAATGCTGTTTTTAAATTCCCGCAAGGGACACGAAGAAGAATTTATAGTTAAAAGTCTCTGACAGTACCTAACTTTCTGAAATTAACTGGACTAAAATTTGTTTTTTTATTAACAATAGAGAGAAATATTTCAATACTAAGAAGTTGTGAAGTGAAATGAAAAAATTATTCAACTAATTACAGATTCCAACACTCCATATAAAGGAGTAGTCTACTTAATTTAAGAAAAAGTGTAGGAAAAGTTAGGTACTGCTACGTTGTTAGCAAGAGTGAGAGGATGATGGTTTCCTAAACTGAAATCTACATAAAAATTGAAAGCTTATTCTTACTGTATTCTTAGTATTTAAGCATAACATACATAGTCACCTCTTATAGTCTCAGTCTGAGTGTACATAAATCTATGCAGTACACATTTTTGAGAGGAAGAGGACTGGAAAAAGAGCCTAACAAAAGCAGTAACGTCTGCAATATGAAAACATAAAACTAATACCATGATTGTCAGTTTCTGCTTACAAGAGCTTGGGAATAAGATAATGCTGAAAGAAGTTATGAACAATGCCTTTAATATCACTTACCTGTTTGACAATGCTCTACATTATCTGGAAATGTTAACAGATCTCTGGCAAATACAGGATTTCCAATAGGTTTGAAGCAGATTTTTCCATTTCTTAAGTGAGGTAAGGGCCTAGTTAATGAAAAAGGAGAGTGAGGGAGGAAAAAAAAAAGAATAGAAAAAAGTAATTTGTCCTTGTCCTTATTTCATTATTACTTCTGACAATCTAGTCAGAAATCTCAAACTGAATTGAATGCATCTTAACACTTCCATATTAGGTGTTAAATGATCCCAACATTATCTGAAATGCCAGTTATATTACAGATGCTTTGATGAAACACTAATTTGTAATGAGACATATATCCAACAAATTCATATGACTTTTTTTATGGACAAGTTTTAATGCACTATCTTACAAAACCCGTGATTTTGGACATTATAAGTACATCTGCACATCCCATCTTTTCTAAAAAGAATTCTTTATGAAATTAGCAGTCATCTTCATAAGCAAATTATTTTCAGGCACAGAATTATTATATTTTCCTTTATCTTCCAGGAAACCAAAACAGCAGAATTAATTTCTATTACTACAGATGATTTTAGAGAATGTACTCCACAAATGGATTTTTAAAAAAGTTAGAATTTGATTTTAAGCACTAGAATTCTGAAAAAAAAGGTATTGGTCTAGAAAACAGATAGAAGTAAAAAAATGGCAAATAGTCTTATCTTTCTAACAAAAACTTCCTATTAAATAAAGAACACACAGCAGTTAATGATATAAGGCTATGATTTCAGCTAACATTTCAAGTGACTTTACTGTTGCCATAATTATGAAGCCAGAAATTTTATACTTTGAATCTTTAATAGGAGTAAAGTTTAATAAATAAATAAATAAATAAGAAGTTGAAGAAGTATGTAATACAAATACAGAAGTTTAATTGTTTTTTCTCTACCTGTTCCAATCAGGGAGTGTCTTCTTGTAAATAGAATCAAGGGGTAACACTTGTTGTCGACCTTGAGTTTCATCAAAAATAGAACGAGCGGCTTCAGTAGTCAGTGTGACCACACAGTCCATGTCGCTTGCCAAATGCCAAGAGATAACTTTTGCTGCTTCGTTATCCTCAATTTGTGCTAAATGTGCAATCTGTTCCACAGAAGTTACAACAGTCAACATAGAAGCCAAGACCACCTCCCCTTTTCATACTAATCACAATCATCCTGCAACTTTAATCAGACATTTAATTTCTCTGTTGATGGGTCTCTTACAAGAGCTGGCTATCTGATGGGTTGAGAATGCTATCTTCTTTTTAACGCTTCTCAAAAATTACTTGAATATTCAGTTGGCTAATTTTTCATCCCTACCACTTCCTGGAACCAATAAAACTCATTTGAAGGCTCTGAGAGAAAACTCACCTTGCCTAGAATATCCTGGTTGCCTTTCGGATAGTTTGGGAGGGTACAAGTTCGCCTTGGCTTTTTCATTACTCCTTCCTGATCCAACATCTTTTGTTTTATAAGAGAATCCACAAACTGAAGCTGAGAATGAAAATTTAAAGTTAGCAAGCATGTATCATTAGGCCAAGCTCTAGAAGTAGTTACTTTATCTGTTGTCAATAAAATTCCTAACAAAAAACATTCAATAATCTGAAGCAGACTTAATATATAGGGGACCACTGCATGTAATCTCAGAGGAGCACAAAAAGAGGCACACTGCAATTGTGACTATGAACTTATTTATTACTCATTTTTTTAAAGATTTTCAGGGAGCTTTTTACAAAGAACTACCAGAGCTTGATTAAATCCAAAACCAAAGAAAGTTTAAATCAGTAGGAAAAGGCAACCACAAATGTACAAAAAAGGTACCAATTCAGAAAGGGACCACGTCCAGGCCAGAAAAATTTAGCCAGCAGGGGCAACTTGGGTATCATGATTGCAGAACGAGTATAATTTAATTCTACTGATTTGTGACTAATGACTGTAACGCTCGTTTTTATTTGATTTAAAGATAGCTGATAATTTCCTTTTTTTTTTCCCAAAAATGTTTGTAGTTTGAAAATTTTCTTTAAAAATTTCTTTAAAATATATTTTGATCTTTATGGGAAATTAGCAATGGGGTACATTACTCTGAATCTTCCAAACTTACTTTTATATCAATTTTGGTAGTAATCTATGAAATTCTCTACGTCTCTGAAAAGAAGTGTTTTCTTTTGATCTACTTATGCCAGAATATATCCAGTGTACACTGATCAGCCTGCCCATTATTAAAACTAGCAGTACCAGTAACACAACTGGTAACCTTAGCAGAAAGGCAAAAATAAGATCAGGATATAACAGGGAAGTTTTTCTTTTTTCTCTATCAGTTTCTTTAGGAGATAGTCACACGAGCAGAACAGTAAAAAAAAAAAAAAAATTAAGTTTGGCATTGATCCACAAACTTTCCTCATGGTTTAAATTTTCAGGGTTTCAGTAACAGGAGCTTGTGTATATAGAATCATAGAATTAGAGTTGGTTAGAGTAGGTTAGAGTTGGAAGGGACCTTAAAGATCAATGAGTTCCAACCCCCCTGCTGTGGGCAGGGACACCTCCCACTAGACCAGGTTGCTCAAAGCCCCATCCAGCCTGGTCTCGAACACTTCCAGAGATGGGGCATCCACAGCTTCTCTGGGCAACCTGTTCCAATGCCTCACCACCCTCACAGTGAAGAGTTTCTTTCTAGTATCTAATCTAAATCTCCCCTCTTCCAATTTAAAACCATTATCCCTCATCCTATCACTACATTTCCTGATAAAGAGTCCCTCCCCATCTCTCCTGTAGGCCCCCTTCAGGTACTGGAAGTCCGTTATAAGGTCTCCCTGGAGCCTTCTCTTCTCCAGGCTGAACAACTCCAACTCTCTCAGCCTGTCTTCATAGGAGAGGTGCTCCAGCCCTCTGATCATATACCAGTGTGATTCAATAAAGTTATATAATTTTATCAATTTCATATTAAGATTAGATTTATTTTTAAGATGCTAGGGAGTTTAGTAAGGAATAAAACATACTTTGTTTATCTGTGGTATTTCAATTTGGTGTTTTTTCAGTTCGTTCTTCAGATGAGTTTCTCTTGTTTCAGCTTCTTTAACCTGACCTGAAATGACAATAAAACCAACAGAGAGTAAGGAAATACGAGAAAGCAACAGAACATTTCTTACAGAATTTCTTACAACTTTTCAGAATTATGCCACCCAAAGTGTTGGTATCTACTTCTCAGTTTCAGCAGAGAATATAAGGATTTGTCCACAAAGATCTTGTGATTTGTCCAGCTTCTAAGCAATTTCAGCGGCTGCCATCTCTTTCAGCTTCAGGAAGCAATGGGGCTAGTCCCTAGATCAGTCTGAGAATAATGTAAGCTCTTTTTTCTTTTCATCCTCAATTATCTTTCCAAATGGTTCTTCAACAGGCAAATTGGCAAGAGGAAAAGGAAGAGAGGTAGCTGACACTACCCTCTTTTGTTTTTTATATGGGACACCAGTTTCCGGACGCTATGTCCTCAACTCTCATGTCTGAACTGAAGCAATTTTGAAAACAAATGAGTGAACAGGTGAATTGCTTCCCACTCTCTCTATTCAAACAGGTTTATATTTGGAAATATTATTTAAGCATAAAGTATAATGTTGTGCTCTAACTCACTCTCTAGTGAGCAAATGACAGAAACACAGCCCTGAACTATAATTGCAAGAAACAGCAGCATCTTCTAATTCCAGCATGCTTTATTTACATTTAGTGATTACTTAAAATAAAAATTCAAAATGCATCTATTAAAAGAAACCCGATCAACAGATAGGATAATTCAAATACAAAAATAATGCAAAGAAATAATTTCCTTCTTCTCTCCCCATTCCCATAAACAACTGCCCTCACACTGCTCTGCTGTTTAACGGACTTTATAAAGGATTACATCTGCTGAAGAACAGCGAGATAAACAATGAATAGCTACACAATACTTTTGAATAATGTACATAGGGTCAAATGTGCGTGTGGAGAAAGCAACACTTTGAAAACATAAGACTAACTTTTGGAAAGAGGATTATCTGTAGTTCATTCCCTAAAATTGCTTTTAGGCAACTGTTGAATTTCCAGATGGATAAGCATTCACACATCTATTGCTAAGAAGGGAGTGCAGGGCAGTCATGGAAAAAAAGAATCAGATCACCAACTTCAATATTTTATTCCTCCTTCTGTCAGTTCTGACATAAGACATCCTACCTCAAATCAAGATCCTTTTTAGGTGAGTTCATCCAAATACCTAGATGCTTCCCTGCTAAGGCAAAGATATACTCCCTTCCTCTCCCCTCTAATTACTGTTCCTCATGATTTCAATATCAATTTTTCTCCCTCTCTATATTCTCAAAATTATTGAAGGAAAAAAAAGTTTAATTCCCAGGAAATGTATTTATATATTTGATCGAACTTACATTTCATTTCATTTACAAGCTGATTAGTAGTATCAAACCAATTTCTGTAAACACCTATGGACTGAGATAATTGGTCTCTCTCCTTTGTAAGTGTTGCCATCTGTTGCTGCTTCTTGAAATCTACAGAAATAAATATAACATACTTAGTTGGCTTAAACATCAGCAAAAAATCTATTAAGCTATTACACAGTTCTGAAGAAATGTTATGGACCTAAAAATAGCTGATTCTAAGGAAAAGCAAGCATTTTAGAGTAATTAAAACATACCATTGTAAAACATAAATGACAGGCGGTATGGTTCCAAAGGTTTTTTCAAAGCTGGCAGATCTGGCTCAAATACAAGAATATATTCAGTGCTATCTCTTCCAGGACTGTTTTCAGCCAGCACTAGATTCTAATCAAACAAACAAATAAACATAAATTTATGTTCACACTTGAGGTAACACACAAAATAAAATCAACAATACTAAATCTTGTAAAGTTACCTAACACACGATGTCTATTCAATATTACTACAGTTTTAAGTATTGGCTTGGAAATGCCTTTTATACCTAACAAAAAGAAGTAAAATACAAACATTTAACAGTAACTATTCAATTATTTAAGAATTAAGATTGTCATTTTACCTGTTTAAAGAGTCTTATTAGCTTTGGCTTTATATTTTATTTAAGAGACATATGCTTAGAAAAAAAATACTATCTGCACTGTCCCCAAAAGCAAGATTTCCTTGGATATACTTCATTCAGCATGTGAGCAAATGCAAACGGAACATTAAAAAGAAAGACTCAATGCATCAACACAGAGAAGGAAAACCAAACTATTCCCAGTGCGGAGTTAAAGTTACTGCTGTTACCATGGAATTAGACAGCAGGTCCCAAATGAATGAACAATATATATCCAAACACTAAGATGAACATCCCATTTATTATCAATTCCTTATTGAAAAGGCAAACTAAATCCTTCACCTTTCTTAACACACACAGGAAGTAATATAAAACCATAAAGAATGGTTAACAGAAATAAAATTAGTATAGGTAATATCTAAATGTGCTGTTACTTTGGGAAAGGTATCATGCATAAAATGAATAATGCTTATAATAAAACTCATACTGTTTCCACCTTTAACATGTAGAAATTGCTACTCAACTGGCCAAATCAAGAGAGAGGTGGTTGCAGCCTAAAAGAAGAGATAGATATATAACCTTCAAAGATAGTCTTCACGGCTTTCAAAAATATTGCAGCTACATATTTAATCAGGAGAAGTCTGTAGTGGAAATATCTTTTCCTTAGGAAGTTTACACTAATAAAAATCTAAACATTTTTCTTCATTAAACAAGTGTATTCCTGAACATCAGTGTAAGGGTAAACATGTCATATTATCTATCAGTTTCATTACATTGATGCTAATTGCACATGATTATATTTACAAATAAGATGAAACAATTTTGAGATATTTGAAAAAAACTCTAGGCTCTCCCCTCCCCATTAGGGAGCCATATGAAAAATACTTTGCATCACAATTAACAAATCCTTTCCACATGAGTTTTGTCAGTTGTCTGAAGTCAGAGGACTCAGTATAAACTAGACAACTGAAAACTGCCTGAAGAGGGGAAGAGATATGGGATTTACTGAAACGAAATTACTCCCTAAGGAAGACTAAGGAACACAAGTTACTGTCAAAAGCAGTAGGATCTCATCAGTTCACACTAATGAGAAACCAGAAGAACACAACCTCACCCCGCTCCCCAACAAACCAGGAATAGTAGAAAGAAAAAGCATCTGCTTAAAAAAAGCCAAAACAATCCAAACAAAAAAAACCCCGAACGTGCCTCCCCCCGCCTGCCCCCCTCTCCCAATTACATAGGTTGTTAGCTTAGTCACTGAAGCAAGACTGGAGCATTAAGGTCACAATGGCTCAACAGCAGGTTACAAGAACATGTCGATGAAAAACTTGTTACTTCTGCATTGGTGAGGAGTCTGAGAAATTATCCAGTAATTTTATTTGAACTTTCAGAGTACACTCCATGAGGTTATTACTCCCCTCAACAGTATGAAGTTCTAAACACCTGTTCAAATTTCTACCACAGGTGTAAACACAACATTTGTGGAGAAAAGCACTATTTCATTAGATCAGTGGTTATAGCTGACCTCTTACCTATACTTTTGCATTTTTTCCCACCCCACTTGCCTGAGAAAAATGTGTTCACAAACCAATTAATTTGTTCCTCCTGAAACATGGTTGGGGAACAAGAGAAACTCAGAGTGCACCGTAAATCAATCAGTATATTAATTTTATCTGATACCTCTATTCAGTCCAAGCATTTTATTTTTCTAGCTTGCTTTTCTACATATTTTGTCACTTTTCCTTTTGGATCAGAGTAGACTGGAGTTTGACAGATTACTCAGTGAAAAGTGCTTGCCCACGTTAACTGGATGTTTCTGTCCTTGACTGTTACTGACAATTATTTATGCTGTGTTATAAAGTATCAGCTATGTAGTTCTGTAAATGCAGCTGACGTACTGAATAAAATATATTACGAAGAAGTCTGAATGTAGGATCTGTAGATTTTAGTGATTCTACTGGGGTCTTATTGTGGCAATTTCCAAGATGCATTGGGAGATTTTCTATTTGTTGCTAAGGTAGTGTCTGCCTCCACTTGGCACACACTGTTGCTGGTTTGCTGGGAAGCTGCTTCCAATGAATGAAATAGAAAAGGTGCCTGAGAAAACGTCTTTAAAAAGTTGGATCCTCCTTCTAACTGTGTGAAGATTTCCATAGATTTCAGGCTAGTAAAACATGTGCCAAACAGAGGAACCAAATGAAGTAGGGGTATGCTTTTGCTCTGCAGTTCTTACATGATACTTCAGCAACTTAAAAAAAAAAAATCTATATATACCTATTTCACCACGTGAACAGTCCTATGACTGAAGTTCTCTGTAGGCTTTTAAGAGAGATATTGTGATATTGTGACCATTCCACTTGTCACAAATATGTGGCTCTACACTCAGCTTGGTTTTTTTTGGGGTGTTTTGAACAGTTTCTGGTTTTGTGCATGTGCATGTTTTAACTTCTGTCTTTTATAGTATACTTTGTACCAACTGTAACAACTGGAGCTCACAGGTTTTAAAAATTCAATCCCTATTTGTTGAAGTGACTGCCATGAGGTGACTACCATATGCAGTACTTTTAGAGGTACGCATGATGCTACAGCCAGAGATTCAAACTGAAATAAGGCAAGGATTTTTAACAGTTAATGGCACTAACGACTAATTAAATGAAGTGTAAAGAGAAGTGGTAGTTTTAGCTTTAATTCTTCAAATGAGAACAGAATGCCTTTCTACAAAGTACATTTAAGTTCAGTTAACTTGATAAAATGTAAAGAGAACCTGGTAAAATTTAATTATGTATATATGAAGGGGTCAGACTCAATTATCTTATGATATTACAGCCCGATAGTATAGCTTTTATTTTATAAATAAAAATGTAAAATACTGCTAATATTAACGGTTTAACTGAAAATTGCTGAAGTGTTATTTACATGTGAAATTCAAATGAAGTAAAGACTTATCCTGGATCACCCTGTATGTCCCAGTCCCTAACTGAGTTTCTGAATGTAGTTATAAACTTCCCTCGCTTTGCAGGGATAACAAGTTTAAAGAATGTCTTTCCTTCAGGTTTTTCAGCAACCAAACAGAGAAGAAACAATTTTTCTAGTCATCACTAAGGGAAGGTTACAATACACGCTAACCCTCCACAAAACACAACGAGGTGTAAGATCAACTCTGAAACTGTAGAATGTAGACCTTATTAGATTGGTTGCTCGTGGAGCCAACTGTGTATTTCAGTCACACTTACAATTTCAGCTGATCCTCTGTCAAATGGAAACTCAATTGTACTGACTTTCCCCTGAAACTGTGGGATCTCTATATCTTCATCTTCATAGGGGCTCTTAATTTTTGCTATTATTCTGCCAACTAGATCAATACCAGTGCGGTTGTTGTATTCATCCTGGAAGTAAAAAAAAAGTTAGTTTGGAATACGAAACAAAATAAGTAATCCATTTATATACTGAACTGGGTTTGCGTGGCAAGGTGCTGGCAGCAGGGACTGCAGGCACCTCTGTGAGGAAAGGCTGAGGTTGCACCATGCTGGGTGCTGGACATGGCTGGTGCCAGCTGGCTCCAACTGACCCACCACAGGGCACGGCCAAAACGGCGGTGCCTCGGGGAAAATGTATTTAGGAAAGGGCAAAAAGGCACTGGCAGAGGAAAGGGGGGGGTGGGGGGCAGAAAGAAGAAAGAGAAACAGCAGAGGGAACACCAAGGTGAGAAGAAGGGCTGGGGGAGGCGCTCCAGGTGCTAGAGATGAGATTCCCCTGCAGCCTGTGGGGAGACCACAGTGGAACAGGTATTTCCCTGCAGCCCATGAAGGACCCTGGTGGAGCAGGTACCCACATGGCAGCCTGTGGAGGGCCCCTCATGCTGGAGCAGTTCAAGAAGGACTGCAGCCCACACAAGGACCACCATGAGAGCAAGGAAACCCTGAGGAGGAAGGAAAGGCAGAGGGGAGCTGTCATGGACTGACCACAACCCCCATTCTCCATCCCCCTGCACCACCTGGGGAGAGGTAGAAGACTCAGGAGCAATGCTCAGCCTGGGAAAGGGTGGGGCAGAAGGTGTTGCTTTACTTTTTTTGTCTTTGTTTCTCACTACTCAAATCTATTTTAAGTGGTGATAAATTAAATTAGTTTTCCACAAGTCGAGTCCGTTTTGCCCGTGGCACTAACTGGTAAGTGAGCTCCCTGTAACCCTGTGAACGTTCAAAGTTCAGGAAAGCTTATATTTTGTAACACAAGATTTCTAAGATAAACTGTCTCCTGGAAGAAAAAACATGGAGAGAAACATCTGCTGTATATGTAAGTGTTTTCCTACTAAATCTATTCTTGAAACATTTTTTTTCCTGTGGCAACAACAAATGGGTTTCAACTGACATTGCATGTTTTAGTTTTGGTCATCTGTACGTAAATAAAACAAGATGCACCAGTCATATATTGGAAATCACCCATTTACATCTTTTTTGTGAAGTTAATCTGCAAAGAGATAGCAGCAATGCCTTAGAGCAATATTCAATGTATTTTTAGCAGTCTTATAATGTATTTCCCTAATTATGATTTTGTATTAAAGTATAGTTACCGTTACATGGAGGCATAAATCCTTGACCAGTGTACGGCTAGTAAGAGTTCGAACATTGGAAACTGCCGGAGTAGCTGGTAAAGAATCAGGTAACAAGCGTACAGGATCATTAGGCACAACTTCAACTATAATCTAGCAGAAAAAGGAGGAAGAATAAAATAAAACAAAATAAAAAAAAGACTGATATAATTCACTGCAATTCACCTGAACACATGGGTTGCTCAAAAAATACTGAAACAAATGCATGTGAAATTTACTGGCAATCTTGAAATAAATTAGCATGACCATAAAACAGTTCTACTAGGTTGCAAATTATGCAGACCTGTTATTCCACAAAATTTCTGCTTACTTATAAAAGCCAAAGAAAACATATTTTTATAATTAACAGTTTGAAATTAGTAACTATCAAGAATAAAAATACAATTTTTTGCAAAGCTTGCAAGTGAAAGTATTTGCATTCTGAATCTACAACATATCATAATATTTCTCTCAGATGATTCTGTATTACATGTTCCTGGCTACATGTAAGTAATTATAGATTCAAACCTGGTCACTGTTGAGCATATTTGTCTTATCCATTGCAAAGGTAAACTGGATACTGTAAGTGCCCACTCTCTCTGGAACCACTTTATCCCTAAATCAATCAAAAACAAAACCCAAGCAAAAGTGAGTCAATATTGAAGTGACAAGGATGTAAGTATACCAGTATGCAAGCAATTAAATTCCCAGTAGTCCTCCAAACTTTAGAGAGTCCTGTTAAGGCATGACATATTTTGCTACTCCTCCATACTACTACTCCTTCAGCAAGAACGTCATGGAATTTTCTCAAGAACTAGAATAAGGCCTTTGGAAGCTTGGATGAGGAAAGTCTCCTCCAGGAGTTTGTCTCTACTAGCTGACAGGAAGTTTGTTGTGCCCTATTATTCAGAAATCTGCAAGTCTAACTCATTTCACTTTCAGTTCAATGAATTTTCATAAAGCTACTGAAAGAGAGCATAGAGATGTTGAGATCTGCAACAAAAACAAAATATCTCCAGATTTAATATTTTGGCTTGAATTTACATAAAATCTGGATAGCCAATTCCTTCTCTTACTCAGAAAGTGTACAAAGTTGGGCAACTTGGACCAGTGTCCAAGAGTTTTCATTCTACCTTACAGTGTTACATACTGGCAAAGAACTCCGAACATCAAAATATGAAAGGAAGACAGATGCCTGCACTTCTGCTGCTATAAACAGAACTTCACCTAGCAAAGATGGCCACACAGCATCCAGAAGACTGCTGCAGTGTTCAACAAGGGATGGCAGTGACTTCTGAATGCTTAGAAACTTTTGAGGAGATGCAAACAGTCTTTAACCAAGATTCAGACATTATTCCAAGAGGATGACTTCTGCCACTCTTGAATCGGTTAATGAGATTTTTATTTTCAACATACAGCATTTTATTCATTTTGTCAATAACATTAAGCAGTTTGCTTCCTCTTGTTTGGGAAGTAGCAAGATGCAAGATTCCCTGGAATGCTTAACTTGTAAAAAACAAAATCCCAAAGCTTTACCTATTTCTAGAATGGGCCATGCCTTTTCCTTTTTGTATTTCATATAGAGAAGAAACAATTCCACCTTTTTTTCTGCATTTTGTCTAAGTTAAGATTGAAAGTAGCATCTGCCTTATCAGGATGCATTAAAAAACGGAGTTGTAAGCAAGCTGCAAAGGATCTCATGGCTGAACACCATCTAACTAGACATATGCTTTAGAAAAAGAGATTGTACAATTGTTATGAAAGCTCTAAGACTGAGTAACAGCGTCCCTGTTACTGATTGGTGTTAAATAGATGAAAACCATCCATGCCTGTGCCAAGGGCAGGGAAACTTGACAAAAAACAGGTGGCAGACAGTGCTGCCACAGCAACTGGCAGCCCCTACAAGGGCTGCTAATGGTAGTCTCTACCTACTGTCTGTTCTTCCAATTTTTTTAAAAAGGTTGGGAATTTTAATTCTGGACATTTGTGGACTAGTGCTACAGGTACTAATGTAAAGATTTTAAAAATTCCATATTCAACTCTATTTAGGTTAGTTTATATCACACTGATGACCATAGGGCTTTTCACAGGAGAACATTTATTAGCATGACTACACATTGGCACATGCATTCTCGTTTTCTTTTTCTGGAGGTACAAATACATGATGCAGAGTGCCTTGTTTTGACAGCATTTTAGGGAGTTATGTTTTAACTACACCTATAAATAAGAGCTTCTGAGAAAGAACAAGGTCACAGAAATACACCTCATACTTGGTGCAAGTCTGCAGCGATCCTTGGTTTCTGGAGAAGTTAATTCTGTTACCTTGGACTAGTGACATAGAAACTCTGCTCTGTTAAAAGCAAAACTGCACCCTTATTTGGGAGCCTTCTTTTCCTATAGCTGCCAAACTAAGACTTAGGAGGCTTTCGAACCTTGAGTCCTTTCAGGGTAAGGACAGATTTTAGTAATGATACAAAAGTCCATGCTTCAATAGCTTTTTGAATTAGTTGCAATTTCTTAAATGAAAAAGGTTTCAGATAAAAATACATTATGTTGCTGTACACCATCTGAGAAGCTAAAATGCCTGAATAAACAAAGGTCATATCAACTGATTTCCCAGATGGGACAGTTTCTTACCTGGATATGAGAGAAGGAATTACAGATGGAGGTACATTGGCATTGCATATCAAGCTGGGTCAGAACTCTGGATTTGAGCCTCATCTAACTTGCTCCCCAGAAAAAAAAAGTGTTGAAGGCTTAATGCTACCTCAAGGTCTTGAAGGCACATAGATTCCCAGGGATTACAAACTGGATGCCTGGCTTCCTGAACTCTATTATGCACCTTGAAAGGCAGGAGAGCCACAGCTGAGAGGCAGGTTAGGAAACTTATCACCTCTTAAAGTGCCGCTACTCAGATGCTCCTGGAATCCTGACGTAGCTGAGCTGCAGCAGCCTCTGTTCCTCTGATGCAGGAACCAGGACCAGCTCTGCAATAGTGGTATCTGCTGCATTAAGGTGATCCTAAATTCTGCTTTCTAAAAGGAGAAGGAAAGTGTTCCTAGAAGGCAGGTGCTTGACTCAACAGCGAGTACTACAAGTGTTTAATTGATCCCATAGCATGCCTGCCAGGAATAGATGCAGAAAGAATGTGGCAGTCAGGCACCAGCTTATCATAAGCTCTAGTTCTGCTCCTGTCATCTGAAACACCATCTCTGAATATGTAACACAAGGAAAGACCACTAAACTGACAGGGCCAAGATCATGGGTTCAGGGTTAAGACACAGCTACAGAAGGTATTAAATCAGAGTTTAAGTTCACTTTGTCCAGCCTGCAATTCTACAGCAGCTGAACGTAATGGAAAGAATTAAGAAATGTTACTAGACAAGTGACAAGCAGATGATGTAGTCTCTTCATTGCTAGCACTTCTCATCATGTATTCTAACATATTATCTTAGTCTCCTTTCTTCTCTACTCTCAGACGACACAAATACAAAATATGTCTAGGGAAGAGTTCAATCCTCATGTTCATTGCATCTTGCTATTATCTTTTTCCATTTTGTAGCACTGTATCATACTAATTCTATAACAGATTGTTATTATCAAAATCTAAACCTCATTTCTATTTCAAACTATGTATATTCTACAGCGAGTTGCATCATTAACTGTGAAACAAATGCTCCTATACCTGAAGTAAAAGAAGCCATCTTCCTTGTCATCCTTCACTTTACAACAGCTAAATGTTGTAACCTGAAAAGACAGATGCAAAAAATGTAAGCAATATACTGAAAGTTAAAGTACCTTACTTGTAAAATGCTATCAAGTCTTAATGATTTGCAGTACCGACAGCATACAGTAATTCAATGAGACAATCTGTAATATATCCTTAATTCTCAGAGTCTTTTCTTTGCAAATTTCAGGGTGGCAACTTTGAATAGTCTCCCTGCTATTTATTAGTTAGCTTCTGCAGAGCAGTAACATTTTTGTCCTTACTATAGTCTGGACATTTGAACAGTCCAACAACTTGTAACAGGGCAGATGTCGATAAATACTATTGATATGTAATACTCGTTATTTAAAATCTAGAACAGGATATTGTTCTAAGTTAAATGAAGGAAAGTTTCTAATGCAAAACATAATCATACCCATTTTGAAAACGCATTTTGATAACTTACATCAATTGATGTCCCAGTTCCGCTGCTCTGTCCTTCCCACATTTTCATGGAAATCCGTGCTGGATTAATATTTTTAATAATGTTGTCATCTTCAGAAAGAACACTAACCATAAAATCTACAGAATGAAAAACAGCATTTTTTCAAGTTTATTTTTATTCACAATTAAGAAGACCAAACTCCATGAATTTCTGTGTCTCCCTCGTACTTAGAAGAAAAACACACAGAACTTGCATTCCAAACAGAACCCAAACAACAAAAAATTTTAAACTGGATATGGAAAACGTTCTCTCCCTAGCCCTGTCATTAGACTAGGTAACCATCCTTAGAAAAAACACACCTACTTTACCCAGTGATTGCTTTAATAAAATCCCTTGAGTTTCCCAGATTATCATTCTTAACAAAATAGCAGGCCAGACTTCTTGCTCTCAGGAAAGAACAATCATCATCTCATTAAGAAGCTGATTCTTCCTTCAAGGACATGAAATCCAGATCTCCCTCTTCCTTCACAAGTGCTTGAGCCATTGAACTAATGGAAAGGCGCAGCAGTTGGAAAGAGACTGTACCAACACCACTACCATTTTCCCCATCTATTAGCCACATTGTATTAAAAAGAAGGACTCAGGCTCTGAATCTGAAGCCAAGTTTGGCTACTTCTTACAGAGTAGTATCACATACTTAAATCTGTTAGAAGTAGGAGACAGGGACACGTTTCACTCCTCCATTTGCTGTTGACTGGTTCTTCAGTCAAAATACTTGCCATTTAATATCCCAATCTGAAAAATACTGCTTTTCCTATAGATTCCATAGAAAGTTTAGTGGTCTGAAGGAAATGGAATCTGAACTAGAATAAAGCTACCCTTCTTCTAGTTGAAAATGTGAATTAAGCACTTTGACACTACGCTTACAGGTGGATTTCGTGCATGTAATTGAAGCTGCATTCGTCATGCAGAAGTGAATTTTGTACTTTAAGGAAGGACTGTGCTTTGATGTGTATGAAAAATTCAGGCATTACTTCCTCCAAGATTACAGTGTCTGCCCCCAGGTGTACCTGAGTTCACCAGTAAATCCAATAATTAGAATGTTAACTAAATATGAGACTGTTAATACGGAATTTAATATCTAATTTTATATCAAAATCTAATGTCTTACATACTGTTATCTCCTGAAGAAGCTGTTTAATTCTCTTCTTCTCTCAAAACCTGGTTCATTTATACTACACGCTACATTTGAAAAAGGTCACTTTGGCAGAGGGGGACTGGAGCTAGATAATCTTTAAAGGTCCCTTCCAACCCAAACCACTCTGCAATTCTGATTCTATAGTATGCTTCTTGTAGAGAAAACTAATACGTTGTGAATTTAGACCAGTTCATAACACTGTATGGACTATTTTAAAGAACAAAAACCCCTTTCATAAAAATTTCAGCTACCCAAGTTATGACAGTATAATTATTACCTTTGAATATGAACCTTCTTTGGTCAAAAAACAAGCCCCCATACCACAGACCTCATATTTGTGGGAGGTATTCTGCTTCTCAACTCCTAGTACCACAAATAAATCCTTTTTGTTCTAAATTGTGAATAAAAGTTGCAGGTATTTCATACAGGTTTGAGATATAACTAACGGATTTGTATGAAGCAGTGATTTTCTGATTTTTTTTGTCACTTTTGAGAGATGCTTATCACCTGGGAATCTGGAAGTATTTACAAAGGAGTACAGAGAATAGGTGGGAAAAAAATCAGATTCTTGCACTGAAATAAAACTGTGAAATAGCAACGTAACTGAAAATACTCCTTAGATGGACAACTTTTTTTGTGTGAAGTCCACCTAAAGGCATGGGAAAGACAGAAGTATAGGAAGGACAGTCTCCTGTAACAGTTTACTTTAAAAGCCTTTGGTTAAGGAACTTGCCGAAAGCTTTCTAAGAAACCAAGTACTCTATGTCAGCAGGATCACTCACATTCACACAGTTGTCAACTCCTTCAAACACATTTGCAAGGCACCACTTTCCTGTACGCAGGAAAGTTCCCAACCTGGTCCCATTCCTACATTCATCCATGAACTGACTTAACTATATACTTTATAAACCTTCCAACAACTGCCCAGTACTGAAAACACACTTACTGATCAAAAGTTTCCCTGACCTCTCCTGAAACTTTTTGAAAACTGCATCAGGATTGCCACCTGAATTTACTTCTTTCAAATAAAGGTCAAATTACATAAGATTAGCACATCAGAGTTAGTAACTTAGTAACTTCATGCCTAAATTAATTTATAATTCTTAAGTGAATACTATTCAGTATAGGGAAATTGTTAGTATTTACTTTATCAAATAGGTCTAAAAGTCATCTACTGAAGATTCAAAAGTGATTTTTTAATTGTTTTTTTTTTAAAAACAAGGATGAGATCAAATGGGAAAAAAAATTAGTTTTAAAACTACTTTACTCTCCTTCACAGGTACCACTGACAAATACAGCATGCTTCCCAAGTCTCAAATGGTTTTTGTTTTTTAATTTCAATAAATTGTTACAGACATATTTCTTTTGCCTTCCTTATCATGGTATTACATTTAAAGTGACAGAATCTACTAGCTTTCTATTTAACCTATTTAGACAGAACTTCAGCTTTCTAAAGGGTATCTTTGTATCACTCTTCCATAGTGCAAATGGTGTTACTGCAAATTAAAGACAAAAATTTTTGGGAAGAAGGGCTAGTAAATTTGTATACTTCACTGGCAAATTCAAGAACTGTATCTCCTGTGGCTATTGTAAACAAGACTTACTTCCTGAAATAATGGAATTAGTTAGAATAGGTCTCTTATTCATGCTAAAATTTCCTTACAGCAAAAAGCAGAGTTTTCAAATTCTGTTTCACTTTTAGCAAAAGATGTTTCCTCATGGTCAAAACTTGCTCTTCTTTATCTGTTTTGCTTATTGTGAATACTACTGGGATGTAACACAGGAGGTGTGTTTCTTTTATGACTCAGCAGCCTGAGTTAGAAAGCAAAGATCATCCTTTTTTTGAGAGAATACAGCAAGAAAGAATGTTTTATACTGTCCCTGGCATACTTCTGACCACTTTTTGGCTCTTCTTGGCTCACAGTTGGCCTATAATTTCACAGCTATCTCCTTTGTTACTATTCCACAGAAAATGAGATGAGGGAAAACATGCATGAACTAGCTCAGATCATCTTTTGGGAAGATCAAAAACTGAAATATGGTATTTCACTAAGGAGAGAAAAGAGATTCTGTATTTTTACCATTTATAGACAAAGCCAATAACTTGGAACAAATACATAAGAGGTTTTTTGAAATGCTTTCCAAAGATGATGAATGGATCTTTTCTCTCAAAGTGTTACAGAGGCATCTCAGATAAGGCTGTTATAAAGAACTGAGACAAAACGGACAAAAAAAAATATTAAAAAAATCCACCACGAGAATCATCAGAACAGTTTTTCATACGTTTACAAAGCTCTTGAGTGATTGATTTCCACCACAGAATCCTTACACTTACCGGGGAAGGTACCTCCTGCTGGAAAGGAAGCATTTTTGTCATATTTAACATTCAAGCAGACAGGTTTCTCAGGGTCAGGCAGGACATTGAATGTGATTGTAGGACAATCTAATATGGTCTTGTTGTATGAGGCTTTAAGCTGTAAAGTGTGCTCTCCCCTGAAATATATAGAAATCATAAAAACTGTTATAAAATATCTCTTGCGAAAAGACAATTTTCAACACACTTCAAGTCTGAATCATGTACACAAAAGCAGGATAAAAGAAAATCCGAAAGTTATTAAGTAGTAATGGGAAGAAAAAAATTGAAGTGCTAACGCAAAGTGAGACAAGTAAAATAATAAATTTAAGATATTCTTAAGATATTAGCTTATTAAATTTAATTTTCCTTTAATATTCATTAGCTCGATCACGTTTCATTGCCTGTCTATAAGACATTAGCAACTCCAGCTTTAAGTTGCAGAAGACAGAAAGATACAAAGCAAACACAGCTAATTAAAATGCTGTCTAAGGAGCATTGTGCTTTGGCAGTTTCCAAAGAGTGAATCTGCGTACCACTCACAAGTATGTAATGACTTCATTGCTATAGAATAACTCTTTTTTTACAGTATTAAAAACTTGAAATTTAAGTTTTTTAACATAACTGGGAATATAATATTTAACTGCATAGAGGCTGTATTCCCCAGTGAGTTTTGATTATGCTACGAAGTGCAGGATATTACCACTGAGCACACCTGCTTCTAACCTCCAGTAATATACTGGTAACTAGTATTCATCATCCTTCTACCAAGCCGCAGACATTACAAACACACTAAGCACCATCAATAGCAATTAAAATAGATTTTCTTCCAAACACAAAATAATACTATGGATCAAATCCTGCAGATATGAATGTAAAAATATTAACTGCCATGAAATACTTCAGAAGTTTAAGAATAAGCATTTATTCCTAGCTTCTAAGCTACCTAAAGTGAACATAGTCTTGCAAGAAAAGCATAGGGATACAAGGTAGTAGAACTGTGAACACGAGAAGGATATAGAAATAATCAATTTGAAAAGTCAGATGGGAAATATGAGTGTAAGGGGAGCTGGGGTGACTGACATGAAGAATCAGGAGCCTCAGCACACATCTGCAGGAAATGAGACTTCATTAGTTCTGTTGTAAATGAGAAACAAAAAATAAATATATATAAAATTATTTTGGACGCTCTACCTAATCCTTTAAAATAATGGCTAGCACCCAGAGAAGTGGGGTATCAACACTCCTAAAATGTGTTCCTACTTTGAAAGCATAGCGTCTGGATCTGGTCAGCCAACGCCTGTACATTTCAAACATTTTAAGTGGTTTATGACACCATCTGCACTAGGTACAGGTTGACAATTATAAGCTGTGTTTTACCATGACCAGAAAAAACAGGATTCAGAAAATTAGAGCAGCAACTTCTCAGAAGACCAAAAGAAGCAGCTACTGAACTTTTTTTTTCAGTTAAGCACTTAATTTCTTAAAGATCACTGTCTGGCCTTCCACCGGCATATAAATAATAAATGTCTAACCTTAGGTCTAGATTAATTCTTGGTATGTACTTTATGAAATGCGCAGTTTAAATACATCTAGCAAGCAACATTTCGGAATTCAAGTTTTTTTTCCATATAGTTTTCATTACTTACCTAGGTGCATGAATACTAATAACTCCCAGGTTAGCCCTACCATTTTCGTCTGTTTTATGTTGCTGGTTTGACGGTACAATCTGTCAAAAAAAATATTTTTTATTCTTTCAATGACACAGGAGTATCGAGTCTCAGAATAAAATGTGTCTTTTCATTTGAGCAATAGCTTCTTTGTATTCTTCCACTCTAAATTAGGGAAAGATACACTGTTACAAATACAATATTGAGATGTTTCAGAATTTTCTTTGTCAGTTTTTGAAGACAATCCCTTTATCTGGACTAGGATATTTTTGTTCATTAATATGTTCAATACTTGTTAATGTTATTTCTTTAACTGCTACTGATGCAATCATGTCATCCACAGTACATATTAACCTGAGCATATTTTCAGATTTTAAAACCTCCTACGAACTATTTATTCCCTTTTACAGTGTTTCACCAGTCTGCACAGAGATTCCCAGGTAGCAAAAAATTAAAGAACTATCCAACTGGAGTAAAAACAACTAAAATATCTGTGTCTCTCTTCCTCTTCCCCCATTCCAGCCCCACTGCCAAAACCGTAAGACTAGACAATGTAGAGAAAAGTGTTATGACAAGTGATGAAGTACACTACCTTATTTATCAAAACTTAATGACAAACCAGAACTAATTTCTATACCGTAAGAAATGGCATTTAATCTAGTGCTAATATTGATAGATAATTTCTCATCAGTGTTGTTTAGGATAATAACATAAATCATAGAATTGCTTTGGTTGGAAGGGACCTTTAGGATCAAGTCCAACCATTAACCTAGCACTGCCAAGTTACCACTAAACCATGTCCCTAAAACCATGTTTTTGGAATACTTGAAGTGGGTAACCTTCTTCCAAAATTACTTTCTTTCCCAAATCTCATGACAGTAAGTTACAAGAATAAAACTACATTAGGAAAAAAAAATTGTGCAAATTTATTCATAATGGATCAGCTATGGGGGCATGAATTTGTTCTACTGTGTCACTATAGAAAGGTAATGACAAAAACTGTGTAAGAAATACTAAAAATTGCAAGATATTTCATAAACTCTTCTGAAGAGTATATTCAACTCAACAGAGTAAGTCTGTATTTGAAATTACTGTACAGTACAGAATAGAAAGTTTTTATTTTTACAGAAACCAGTGCTTTGTGCATTTCCACTATTGAGCCGCACATAGGAGTTCAGAGTGTTTCTGTTCAGTCATACTTAATTACTTTTGGACCTGTAAGATAGAGAATGAAGTACAGGAAATGCATGCTGCAGGCTTAGGAGACCTAGAGGACGGGATGCAAAATATAGACAGACACCCTATCTGAGAATTTCAGTTTCCAGAAGCTTCTGATTTCCTTTGGGAGACTGTACATACAACCTATTTGAAATGTCAAGGCAAGACAGTTCTCTAAAGAGGTTCTCCAAGATACTCATGGATACTGATCCGTTGTCTGTTCAGCAAAGAGCAGCTGGTTGCTCCGCTACTGTATGAAAGTAATTCTTAGAAATGATGTGTGTTAAGCTCCGGGAGAGTACACCGTAACAAATACATCATAACAATAATCCACCTTGGCTTCCAGAACACTTTCTCCTGCGCACTTCCCACTTGGATAAAGAACATGCAGACTTCCTAAGACATGCTGCTAGTCCTCCCTGGAAGAAGGCATAATGTCTGAAAAGATACAGCATGCCACCACAACATCTCTTTGATCAGGCAGCACAACCACACAGCGTTACTGTCAAGGTTGTATGCTCTCTCAAGAACAACATAACTAGAAGCTCTGAGGAGTTGCAGCTGCCATCATAAAGGCTGTAGTTGGGGCAAACAAAAAAATCCCGAACTACGAGGCAGGCTTCTATGGCAAGAGATTCAGAAGAGCCAAAAGAAAAATGATCAAGATATAAAGAAATTTCCTTAAAAAAATTCCAATAAAGATAAGTAATAGTAGCATAGTTAAACTGGGGGAAAGGTGAGGCTGTGACACAATTCTTGAGGGTTGAGCAAAAGAAAGTTCTTGGCTGCTGTTTGTTCTGAGAGAACTGAGGGACACAAATGCATGGCAAGCAGGAACAAAAAGGAAACAAAACCAGCCCTGCATGACAAAAATGTCATGTCCAGAGGTGGATGAAAATATCCTGTATTGATAATGTAGACATTCAATACAAAAGTCTCTGTACCAAAAGTTAGGAATGTTTGACAGTTTGATCTTTTTTTCTTTTGAGTCATAAGAACCAAAATTTTAATGAATGGAGTAGTCTGTCAAACTCATTTCTTCATATAGAGCCAACGTGCAAATCATCTGACACCCGTACCTCACTTATGGAAAAGAGAGTAACCATTTAACTTTGGGTTAGATTTGCATCCTCGTTGTTTTAATTTGGTTTATACCACCAATGCTTTTCAGAGGATTAATCAAGTAGGGAGCAAACCCCACTGACTAGCTTTACATACAGACCATAAATCTCATATTCAGGAACTACGATCAAAGAACCAGAAGACAAAAATGATTTGGTGCCAGTTTGGACCATATTATCATTAATATTACTCATTAAATTACCTCAGATAAAGCGGGGGATGAAGGGGGGTGGTGAAATTGGCAGAATTTGGAAAAAGGTTCAGTAGAAAGTCCAGAATGTATACTAATTACAAGTGGACACTGTACATAGGAATTTTGTTATATTTGCGACTGTTATAGCGAAAGGGAGTGGAGCAATATGTCCTGGGAACTGTTTACGTTACTCATTGACACTACTATTATATGACATTAATTATTCTTTTGTGCCCTTACAATATTTTATTCAGTTTTTTCAAAAATGTCTTGAAAATGAAGACGATAATGTAGACATGACAAGAGAAATTTGTGTAAAAAAAAATCATATAGTAAGGTCTATGCTTACCTTTACGTTGCTACTCTTTGTAAGGCTGATTTTGACATTAGGTTCAGGAGATGGATTTCCCCACTGATCACACAGCTGAACAATAAGGGGCTTTTGTAATTCTCTACCATTAATCACTGCAACAGGCTGGAAGAGATACAAACACATTATACTATTCTGTTCTAGGTATATCAGATATTCATAGCAGGTCAGGAATCCCCAGAGCAATAACGTCTGCCTTT
The DNA here is from genome assembly GCA_002844005.1 of Limosa lapponica baueri. Taxonomy (NCBI): domain Eukaryota; kingdom Metazoa; phylum Chordata; class Aves; order Charadriiformes; family Scolopacidae; genus Limosa; species Limosa lapponica. Next base: position 240,867 of record KZ505723.1, read on the forward strand.
TCCATACTATTTGTCTCCCATAACAGCTAGACCATGACAGAATTGTGAAACTCCAGGAAGGTATTTCTAGAGTTTCCCCATATACATTCTCTTGTCATTATAAAATGCACTACCTGAATTGAATTGCATGTGTTACTTGTGTTGATGTGAATAAAAGGAAAGACATGTTTCTGAAGAGGCTTATCAAACAGTTTCCTTGTTGTAGAAAGAGCAAATGGCCTAAATCTTTTACCTTCTGATATACCTTGACAGCTTTCTAGAGACTAAAAATGGTTATGATACTCCCTGAACCTTTTGTTTCACTTTTTTCTTTCAATAACTTCCTTCTCCATTTTCCCAACACGCCAATCTTTAATCCTGCTCTCTACTGAGAGATCCTTTTTTCTTCTACCTGCTTCCACTCTCCTCTTTTGCTTTCTGCCGCTATTTCAGAACTATCACTTGAATAGCCAAAGTAAACATTGAAAAATAAAAAACAAAACCCAAACCAGCAAATAAATGGATGGTACCGAAAATCTCCATCCTTTTAATTTGATGTAAATACTGTACTCTCCCCCTACTTTCTGACTGCAAACATTTGTAAACCTAAGTAAATTTGGGACTGCCTTCCTACATCCTAAACCTCAAAAAACCCCAAGAACAGATAAGGAGAGATGAGATGCCAACTATTTCTACCATTAAGGACAGTTGACAAACAGCAGTGGAAGATGGGTGTTAGGACCCAACCCACAGTAAAACTGCTGCACCAAAGAAAATAAAGATACATCTATCGAAGGGCAAATGGAACAGAATAAACAGTTTAAGAGATATTAAGAAATAAGGTGTTGTAAACACAACATTAATTAGATTACTCCAAAATAAGTTTACTTTTAAAAAACTAATGTAGTTAGCTATTGTATGCAAAATGCTTCACATCTACAGTCCCATTAAAACATGTCTATATAATTAGACGGGTTGCAAAATACTTACTTAGTTTTGCTTGTGTTATGTTATCCTGTATGGAATAAAAAAAAAATGTCTCTAGAGCTGTCATATTCTGACAATTTTTACAAGCATCAATACTAAGAAATCAGGGGTTTCAGCCTTGAATCCTGTGCTCCAAAAAGCTCTGGAAATAGAAGACTTGCTGACTAGTGACCCCGTTGTTTTTGTCCAAATAAAAACTGTTCAACTTACCTTTTCTAACTCTGGCCAGTCCACAAACTGCAATTTAGCAGGAGGTCCCGCAACTAAATTTACTCTCAGAAAGTCAGAAAATTCACGCCAAGCAAAGCACAATTCTTTGCTTCCAAGTAAACATGGTTTAAACCGAATACCTTTCACTCTCATTGTTAGAGTACTTTCCTATTGAGAAATAAAAAATTTTATCAAGAACAAATAAAGGGAAGTTTAATTTATTAATTTTTTTCCATTATGCTATTTTAATATTTATGTCTGCTAGACACTATTTCTGTTTTTACTGTGAGGCAGTGGGCTAAAAATTAAACGACAAGTTCTATTCCTTTTGTTGAATTTAAATGATTTTCTTCTGTAAGAAGCGATCAAACACAAGCATTTCTCAGGAACCTGCTTTTCAATGTATAAGAGTCACATACAACTTATTTAAAAGGTATACAACACATTTTAAATTAAACTCTGGCAGACAATATCAGTAGTCTGTTCTACAAGGTTCTTCAAAAGACCATAAAATCAAATGTACCATCATAAACAAACACAGAAGAAAAGATATAGAACAATGGACTAGAATCAAAGCAAACCTGACAAAGATAAAGTGAACTGGCCCATAAATTGCATAGCTGCAGCAGTGACAAGGTTTTTAACAGATGCTGCTGTACTCTTTAAAACAGGATCATATGATACTGCATTTTAAGTCTATCTTAATCATAAGAGTCATAGAATTGTCTAGTTTGGAAGGGACTTTTAAGATCATCAAGTCCAACCACCAACCTAACACTGCCAAAACCACCAATTAGTGTTTGATTCGACTACCTTTACACAGTTTTGGTTCAATTCTGTGTGACAGAATCAAGACAATTACTACACAAAGGCCACGGAGGAATAAACTATATGACATCTTATAAATACCTGCCAGGTTATTTTCAAATTTGATTTGTCAAGTCCAGGCCCAGAAACTCCAAGGGAATTTACACACGCAGATGTCACTGTCTGAACCTGATTTCCATACTGATCTGTAATTGTTACATCTGTTAAAAAAGATGATGATGATTAAAATGATTGTTAAGATGATTACTCATCAGCTGCTTTAATGAAACATTATACAACATACGGAATACAAATGTATAAAACATACACACAGTATAGAGAAAATTTACATGAGTATCACTGAATCACAGAATGGCTGATGTTGGAAGGGACCTCCGGATGTCACCTGGTCCAATGCTCCTGCTCAAGCAGGGCTACCTAGAGCTGGTAGCCCAGGACCATGTCCAAACAGCTTTTGTCTATCTCCAAGGATGGAGACTCCACAGCCTCCCTAGGCAACCTGTACCAGTGCTCAGTCACCCTCACAGTAGAGAAGCGTTTCCTGATATTCAGAGGGAACCTCCTGTGTTTTAGTTTGTGCCCACTGCCACTGGTCCTGTCACTGGGCACCACTGAAAAGAACCTGGCTCCATCTTCTTTCTCTTCAAGCGTTTATATACATTGATAAGATCCTCCCATCTTGTGGGTATCAAAAAGGTATATATATAAAAAAAAAAATGTATCTATATAGTCATATCACATATTTTTGCTTCCCACTTTTTTTGAATAAAAATACTATTTCTTGCTATAAAGTTAAAAGAAAAAAAAATTCTTAAATTTGAAAGCTGTTTTTCAACCTGTTAGTTTGTCCTATGTGCTTTTCTTTGCTCATGCAGAAGCCTTTAATGTCCCAAAATACTGTAAGAACTATGTAGTAGCAACTACATACAGAAACTGAAGAAAGAATGGGAAGACTGATCCCTAACATGCCTTCCTCTTAGGTTAAAGTTAACCTTAACACGTTTCAATTTAAAGTCTATGCCTTTGAAATAGTCTGAATGTTGTTATGGTCTGTAACATTTCAGAATACATGAACTAAACAAATATTTACGAACAATTTGAACTCAGTGTGATGAATGTCCCAATGTACAAACAAGGCAAATTTTATCAAAGAGTAACTCTGGAATTGTAAAATGGCAATTACAGAAGTCTGATCATCTTTCCATGAATGAGAACCTAAAACTGTTTTTCATATTAAAATAGTTGAAGAGAGTTCACTCTTGATGACATCTGTATACATAACAGGCTAATAAACTGCAAAGAAAAAGAAATGTATCTTACAAGAAATTGAAAAATATGCAAATACTCACCAATTTCACTTTGTAGTTCTTCACCAATCTGCAGTGTGTTTGATCCTTTTAATTTACATTTAATATGCTTGGGTTCATCAGGATGTGGTCTAAATCAGCATGTGAAAATTGACTTATAATCATTCTCATGAAGGTAATCACTTATAATAGCAGGCATAACAAAGCATACAGCAGTCATCACACATTTGCAACTGGAATTTTTTTTAAATTTTCTTTTATCCTTGCACACCTTTAGAGCTTCAAGCCCAACATGCACACAAGTTACATCGCAGCTTTCACCTCAGTCTTATCAGGGGGAGCATATCAGACACTGCTTACATACCAAATCACAGCAATGGGATTCTACCTTATCTGTAATAACTTGCCTATCAGTATTTTACCATAGATCAGATCATGAGCCAGATAAAGCAAAATTAAAGCTTGGGGTATTTTAAATATTGAAAAAAAAAAAAAGTATCCTCAACACCTCTAAACCAAAATAACATAGAATTGTCTACATATTAAAATATATCTATTACTGTAAAACCAATTATAATATCAACATTAATCTTGACATGCACAAAGGTATCAGTCTCCCTTGCTATGAAAATATTTGCTAACTTCTTAAGGACCTGATTACACCTAACATAGCTTAACATTTTCAGTGATAGAGTTTTTCCTTAGAAGTAAACCAAAACCAGAGCACATTACAAAAATGGTGGAGAAGGTGAACAACCATAAAAAAAAGAAAAATCAGATTTCCATTCCTTCTTTTGCTATGATAAAGCAGAAGTCATCAGCCTATACTATGACTAACACTAGTCACTCAAAAATACATTCTGGGGTGCTTTTAAACAATCTAAGCCTTTCTTTCCATTTACTTGACGAAGGTTAACATGTTATCTGCTGCTTTCCCAAATATCTGACTTATCTGACATCTGTAAGTTATTTAAGAGTTATCCACCACAAAGTTTTTTACTCCTTTTTGTGTTCTAAGCTAAAAATTATGTTGAGATTTTTAAAAATCCTATTAGAATGACCTCCAGTTAATTTTTATGACAACTACAATAGAATAACCCCTAAACAAAGTTCCCTGATCTGCTTTTCAATGGCAAGCAAAGACGTATTAAAAGTATTCAATAATTCACTGTTCTACTTCCTTTCAAGAACAGAAGTAGCATTTCAGTCTGCTTTTCTGGCTCTTAAACCACAAAATATTACTTAACTGAAAACTTTTCTGTCTCTGATAGAGCTGCATCGTGGACAGCTTTTTACAAGCATCACGCTCTCAATATTTAAAGAAACTTACTGCTTCATTATGTAATGTTTTTTTCCTACTGCAGATCTGTGAAATGTCTAATAGTTGCAAATTTACCCCTGGCATCAGTGTGCTGTGAACTAGTTACTTAATTTTAACCTATTAAGAACACATGAAATTCGCCAAAGGCATTTAGAATCAGATTCACCTTAACAAACTTTATAATGATACAGTAAGCAGGCTAATTTTAAAGTTCAATTTACAGCCTGTCACTTTTCACTAAGATACCAGATGCAGGTACCCAGCATTTGGCTAGACAAATACTATCTTTAGCTCCAAAGTAATAACCTTTGTAAGGGTAACAATTAACTTCATAGCGATATTTCTCTTCGGTAACCAATAAAATTAGTTATTCTATAAGATAATGTTTACTGCAAGTTTTCAAAGATAACAATACACTTCTTCAGTGTATGTATGCTTACAAAAGTGATAACAGGGCCAGATGCAAACAGATCTTGATGGAGTCTTTCACATAGGTAACGTTCTCATCTGTAACCACTTTGCATAAAAGCCCCCACCCAGCCAGCCAAACCTACGTTCCCCTGTTAATTTGCCAACTGCTTTCATTATTTCAGCTTCGGTGGAAAGACTTTTTTTTATCCCAAAGTACAGATGTACTATCCTTTGCCAGCAACTTAATTAATAAAAAAGTATTTCAAATGAACAAACCTGACTGTGAACGCACTCTCCAAAGACACATGGTCATCAAGGTAAGTAATTAGACAGTAACGTACATCTTTTACTGATGTTGGTACTTTTACATCAGGTAATAATCCCTGAATCAACTGTTCTCTGTTAATTTTAGGTGTCCAGTTAACCTAAAATCAAAATTTCTTAAATTAATCAAAAGCTAAATTATTAAAGACTAGCTACATAATACATCTGTGGTGATTCTAAACATGCTGAGGTAACATAGAGGCAACAGAAGCTTTCAAACGAACGCCTGTGCGTTTCCCAACAGTAACCAATGCTATCTTCCCAAACAGAGAAAATTACTCTTAAAAAAACAAACCGTTTCCCTCACTTATCTTGAGTTAGGAAAGATCTGATTCTGAAAAACCTCACCAAAAAAGTGCCACATATTTGGTGAAGCTCTACCTTTGTATTAGGCTCCACATATGTACACAGAGGGAAAAGACAGGTAAGCAAATCTTCATGAAGATACCTATTCAAGGTTCCTAAATCTTGGGAATACTCCAGATCTGAAGAATCATAACTATATCAGAATTATTTTAGTGTGTTTAGGAGAAGCACTGGAAATTACTAACCTGCTTTTCATAATACTACCCTGAAGTGTTATTTAACATTTCATTAAGTGTCTTTATCTCATTAAGGACACAATTTTAATAGAATAATTTTTAAAAATTTATTAAGCAGAGAGTTCCCATATTTAATAATACAGTCTTGAGGAATACTATTTTGTAGTCTGATGTCTATGGATTTTAGAGAATCAGCATTTTATATCTCCCTCATATTATGCCACTGTTGACTCAAAAAGTACTTGCCTTGATTTTTTCTGCCAAGGCTGGAGTTATAGGTATCTCCCTTTCTCCTTCATCATACATCTGAAATATAAGGTTGTGCATGACATCGCCAGCAAGCCAATTAATTTCATCCTGATGTTTAATTTGAATAGCTTTTTGTCCATCCATACTTAACACCTGTAGTCTTGCAACGTGACTGCTAGGAAGAAGTTTAATAATCTTTTCCACTACTGGCACATCTTTGCAACTCTATACACGGGAAAAGAAGACACATAATTAAGATATTAAATATACATATATGCATAAATATCACTGTGCCATAAACAAATGGCAGTACTCTGGATTACCAGGTGTGATCAGGTGTCCAAACATGACTTGTCAGAAGTAAATCAAAAGAATATATACCAGAATACTTACAACTATTACAGATACTAGAATTGATGCTAGCTATTTAGAAAATGTTTTCTGTTTCAAAAGTACTATGTTACACAATTTACAAAACACTTCTTAAAAGTAGTCCTAGGTATCCTTTCATCTTCCTATATTAGTATTTGTTTACACATTTTTCAGGGTAAAACACCACAGGTTTTATTTTCTCCAGCAGTGTGGCTCTCTAGATTTCCACGGAACTGAAATGTTCAACTGTATTTAAAAAATTCAAACTTCAAGAGCTTTAAGACTGAAATGCTACAAAAACCTATTGATTTTTAACTTTTGAAAAACTTTTGAAACTTCCCTGAAGCTTTGGGGAACATGTTGTCATACCCAATCTGGCTCAAAATGTTTACGCAACGAAAGCAATTTGTTAGAACGATCCAAGGACTAAAAAGGGGAAGAAAAATCCCAGAAATAATGCATATTTCTGAAACACTTCAGGGATTTCAGAAATAAAAGAGTAAGAGGTGAAGAAAGAATGGAAAAAACTCTTTGCCTTTTTATGGTTTCCCAGAGAGGAAAAAGGGCAGCCACCTGATTATCAGGCTTATGGTAACTAAAAAAGTAACTTTGGAGATTAAGTTGATTCGTAAAAGATTTCAGTACACTAGCAAGACATGACAATAAACTGTTTTCAATCTTTTGTTCATCCAAACATCCCAATCAATACTTACAAGTATTTCAATCCTTGCTTTTAGGGTCTGGTCTTTCTTGATATTCTGTACATGTATAACTGGACCAGTTAAAATGTTTGTTCCTGCATTACTGCAGTCCACAGAATACACAGGAAGGTTTGAAGCACCTAAAAACTATTTAAAATGTAAAATTAAACTTCAGGTTTCTTCTACAGAACTACTAGTACAATTCCAGAAATTATTAGTTGTACAAGTCCAAATATAAATATAGTATTATTTACAGATAGATTAGATAGATTTCAGTTTTCCAGAAGCCTGCAAGATCAACACCTATATTTTTTCGCAAGTGACACAAGATGTGTGGGAGAAAGGAAGAAGTTATAGAAGTACCATTTGCTGTCTACTCAACTGATTTGTATTAACACATAAACACCAGTCTCTTTTGCCATTATGGTAATAAATCCAATTAAGTTGTTAAATTAACCCCTTTCAATAATTTCCTAAAAGTTACACATTAAACAGAATTTAAATATCAAGTTCAACATGTTATGATACTACTGCAGACCCAGTCTACAGGAAGAGAATGTACACACATAAAGTGTAAAGTAAATGCAGATTGTTTTGCAGCAGGAAAAACATTTTTATTTGTTTACCTGTTCTTGCTGGAAGACTGATTTCACTAGAAGTCACTTTCTTGAATTAAAAAAAAAACTATATCCAAAAGGGCAAAAGTTTTTTTACTTCTAAAAGCCACAGTAACACCTGCATTCCTTTCTGAACTTATCTAAGTGCTTATGACAATAGTCTTACCTAATATTATTTTTAGGCAGTAGGCTTGCATTTTCATCTTTTAAAAAAATTATCAGAAGTAAGCTGTATGAAATCTTTTCCTGAACAAATTTTAGCATTATATGTGGCAAATATGACCTAAAATAACTTAAAATTGTAGCTATAGATCCTCACATAATTTTCTCTTCCATTTCTAAGGCCAGGTTCCTCTGATTCTGAAACTTACTGAACGACTCATAATAGATGAGGCAAGAGAGGCACAGTTATGGCTATCAAGCTACAGAAACTTCAAAAGCATTATTAAAGATAATAAATTCTATCTGGATGCCAAAATAGGCTGTTTTCCCAGCCCTTTAAAAAGCAAGCATCAAAATCCTTGTGGCACATAACAAAATGCAGCTTACCTTACAATGAACTATCAACTTTGGCTGTGCTGTTATATTTCCTGATTCATCCAGCACTTCAACCTGAAAAGGGAAAGCCGTGCCATTTTCAATCCTTAGAACTTCAGAATCTGGTTTTACCTTCAATTGACGAGGAGGGCCTGTAAAAATACACAATTGGGTGTATCAGATAACTTGCGAGACACTGGATTTCAGCTTTTGCTATCTCAAAAAGTTTTTAAAGCCAAGCTACCAAACTATTTGTGGTAACAAACAATTTAGACCAATTCATGTGTGTTGGTTTATGCCAAGAAGTTCTAGACTCTTCCTGTCCTTCAACACCTGCCAATCTTCTGAATCAATTCAGTAAGGAATAGTTAGATAAACATGATGAACTTCAGCAAATACAAGGTGTAAACACATGATATAGTGCTATTTACACACTGTACGGATTCACATTCATCAAAAAGAAACCTGAAGCCTTCTCCTGACATGTTAAAACCAAAGGTATTAATGTTGAGGTATCGGACCAGTCATGATGTGCAGTAGTTCAATTATGAAAGCCACCACAGCTACAACTTGCAGGCAAGGAAAAGCTAAAGAAAATCTTGTTGACATTACTTGGATAGTAAAATGAAGCTATTCAAGTAAGTCTACCCCTTGGAACATATAATTATTTTATCAGTATTAAAGAAGAGAAGGAAGTAACAAATTACTATTAAAAGACAAGTTCTGAAGGAACAAAGAAGGCCATTTTTCAGAAACATCCTTTATGCATCATTCATTAAAACTTCCATTTCAAACTCACCTGTTGAAGAACAGGAAAGACTGAAATAACTTTTATTCACTTCTTCCTCAAAAAACAGCTTTAAAAGCTAAGGATAAGTCCAATGAGAAGAAAGAGGTAGTGAAGCATCTCTACATTGCCAAAAGCAAAAGATTCTAATGAAGGATGAAGCTGCCTTCAGTCCAAGCTAAATAACTAAGTAATACACAATATAATCTGCCTCGATTGTTCCACTCCATTTTCTACATGAAGCCTTAACTCCTCAAAAGATAAAGAATAATGGAATGAACTGTACATTATTGGCCTAACAGATCTTGAAGTACACAATCTCTCTGCAAAATGAGATGGGAATGTCTAAAGTCTGGAAATCTAGGAAGCCAAAAATCAGCCTTCAATCTATACCTTAATTCCCAAGTCCAGAAAAACCCAGGTAACAAGGGATAACAGGTATCACATAAGGGAATCCTCAGTACCAAGATATACAAAAACCATAAAGTTCTGGTAAGGGCAGTGGAATTATGGACTTCTATATTCCTCTTGTGCATTATGATAAAGTCAACAAGTAACACTGAAAACTTCAGACACAATCCCAACTGCTGAAGCATCCCTCCTTTGCTGGGGTAAGAAACTGAATGAGCACTTGTTCACTCACAGGGTGTTTTCTACAGGGAGAACTGGGCAAAGCAGATTAGTACAGGTTAAAGGGCATAATGGTGAAGAAAATCAAGAAGAGAAGAAATTAATTCGTTCAATGGTGCTAGGTTAGAAAAAGATTTAAAATAATTAAAAAAAGAAGTGAAAAATCAGTCTCAAGTAAGCAGACAAATTCCAACTGCTAGAAGAATGGACAAAATTAGGCTGCGAGTTTGATATTATTCCTGCCAAAATGACATGCCCTTAGCTTTATTTAGTTTCAGTCCTCATTTGGATGAGCTAGAATAGCCTTTTTTATGCCTCACTAATATTTTACCTTCTTGGGAGAAGAAGCATTTCACTAACAGTGTCAGAATTAAGTTCAATAAAAATTAACTATTTTAAGGATACTTACCAGGCTGTAATCTTATTTTAAAGATTTGTGTGTCTTCTTTCAAACCAGGAAGAGTAACCTTCAGATTAAAGTTCTAATGAAAAGAATATTTTACATATTAACTTTAAACAAAACCAGATCATAAATTAACTCACATAGTCACGTCAATTCATATATATGTAAATTTCAGAAGTCTATCAAAATTTTCTTGCACTGTTACATAAATCAAGATTTTATTTCTTGTACTAAGATCTGTCTTTTTTCATGTTACTATTCCCAGAGACATTCTATCCAGGATTTGCATGTTAAACTACATGGTTCCAAAACTGTCAAAAGCAGCTATCATAACTTTTGGTTTCCTGCTTAGAGGCTGTTTAAGTGGGGAGAAAACATATTCGTTAATAAAAAAAAGAGGAGTTTTAAAGAAAGGGTCTGCAAGTTCTGTGGTCATTATTCCTTAGCAACACAATTACTATCTATCTCATCTTTGAATAAGGCCGTATGAAAAACACCTGCTGTAGAACTGCATCACTGAAATTGACTTTCACATCAAAATCGGAGAAGGAAGCAGTCTAATCAATAATCTTAAAAGCTCCAACTTTAAAATACTAGTTGCACTGTAAATATGTGCATTTCACGCTTTATACATTTGATATTTGAGAACATTTAGCTGCAATTCACAAACTGTCATTTTCACACGTTCAGAAATGCTGCCTCTGGAAAGGTTTAGTTTCATAATCCTGTCTTACGCCCTTCCCACGCCTGACAGGGTATGTGCAACATTAACACCTTCTAGACTGGATGAAAAGCATCAGGCAATTCCTTTGGTTTGCTAGGTAAGAGAAGAAGAAAGTGCAATGAGGCTTGGGCAGGTGCATCATAGCTGCAGCCACATCAAACACGAGCTCCCCAGCTGCTGGCTGCCCATACAGGGGCATGAAAACTCTCCAGCTCTGACCAGTCAACCAACCATACTGGTCTGCCTGCAAGCCAAGCAGCACGTATCGGCTGGAGCCCCGTTAAACCCAATGGTAGATCACGAGAAAAGGGGAAGGCAAAATATATTAGTTACACGTTGGGGAACTGAGGAGGTGGAAAGAAGGGAAAAATAAGGTAAGTAATAAAAACATAGGAAATGGATACAGCTCATGCTTAATGCCAATAAGTTGAACTCTTTAGTAGTTCAAACAAGCTTTGTATTCGTGCACTAGACACTCCTCCCTTCTTTTAGTTTCAACTCCTTTTCTGCAACACTCATTTTTTACTTAATACCATCTTCTTAACACTACTTCTAATTAATCAGTTTACATCTTCATTCCTTTTAATCTTTCAACATCTGTGTCCTCTAGGAAAGTTCTTTTCCCTTATCCTTCATGATCCCTTTATCTACTTTCCTTTTGCTTTCAAGTCTGCTTCTATGTACACTGCAATACTCGAAAATGAAAAGAAGAATAAAGAAATACCATTTTCCTTTTTTAAACTCCCTTCTTCATTCTTCTCCTGACTATGTTTGAAATTCCATAAGAAAGCAGTCTTCTTGATATTGCTCACATACTTATCTTAAAATTTTCTCTTTGCTTCCACCCACAATCAAAACATGCTTCTCTCCATCTTGTCTGATTTGGGTGGAATTAAACCAACGACTAGAGAAGTAAACGAAGTCTGCTTTCTCTTTCTTCTCTATCAGCGCTTCCTTCATTGAGAACTGTGATACTCCGTATTTCCTATCTCAATCAAATTTCTCTTCTCCATTTGCACTTTTTTCCTTACTCCTTTCTCTGAAAAACATTAACTTTCATTTTTTCCATGCTCTCCATTTTTTCTTTTTGTTCTCTCATTAAATTTCTCCTTCTGAATTCTTTCCAGAGCCCTATTACTAGCTGGTTCTATGAGATATTTTAGCTCTTCTGCTACCATTTCAAAATCAACTTTTAGGGTGATGAAAATTTGTCCTATGTTCTTCTCTGCTTCTCATTTTAAATTAAGCACTGCAAATTACACTGTACTTACACTTTTAAATTATCTGTTGTTTTGACTCTGTTATCCCACCACCCTTTTTTCTGCCATTATTTTTCATTACCATCTTAAACAGCCCTTTTCTCATATAAATTAGAATAACTACTTTCAGTGCCAGTTCCTGTATTGTCTCCAACATTTTATGCAATTAAGCAACATGAGAAAATAACACCCCTTCTTTTCTATTATTATAGTATGGTATTATTTCTGTACTGCAGGTTTCTTAACTGACTTGGTCTTGCCCCTCACCAAATTTATACCTTGCCACAGCCTGGCACTTTTGCTCCTCACACTTCATTTCCCATAATCCACCTCTATCCTCTGCGATTATTCTTGCCCTTCACCTTTAATTCTAAGCTTTACCTACAAAACTTATTGCATTCAACACCCTCCAGTTTCCAATAAGAAGGTATATGCTCCCTCTTCCAATAAGAAGGTACATGCTCCCTCTTCTCTTTGCACACCTTTGCACCAGCAACATTATTTGCTTTTTTCTATGCTACAATATCAACAGTACAACAAGGTACCTTTAGCTACCTCAGTTCCTAGCTTTGCCTTTAGTATGCTAGACTGTGAGACCAAATGAAAGGAATAGGACTTGGTTAGAATACTGTGTATATATGCCATATACACAAGCCTAAAATTTTTAAAAATCTTCAAATCTATATTTATCACAAGCATTAAGAACTGTTTTATGAAAGAAAACTTTTTAGCATGTAACATATGTGTTTGTTTTTACAGTAAATTAGCAGCTTGATTAGGTGCTGAGAATTCATCAGTAACAGGTTTGATTTGCGTGACGTATATTTGTTACAGAAGTGAAAAAAGGATTTTGAAAAGGTCTAGAGAAGCTTGAGTAGTTACCATGCATATTAACCGTTACTACTCATCTTCTCAACTAAAAGAACGAAAGATTTCTTTGCTAGCTATGCTACTTCAGTGCAAAAGTCACCAGGACAAATTTCAGCACCAGTTTAAACTAAGACAAGTGACTTAGCATGCTGGGTACACTCCACCACACACCCATGTGTTGCTCAGCCCCTCCAGCTCCCGTCTCATCAGCTAATGGACTGCAGCTGTGGGAAAGACAAACTGTCCAGGTAGAGCTGTAAGGGATCATCTGAAAATATCCCAAGAAATACCTGCAGTCGTTAATGTAGACCAAACTTAGATAACACTATGTGATAATCTATTTTACACAAAAAATATTTGTTCTGTGGTTTTGGTTTTTTAAAAATATGTTACTTCAAGTATAAATTCATTAGCTTACCTTGCCCTGGCAATTATTTACACAGCCTTTAGCAGTGACACCCTTAATGATGCATTTCGTTCCTGCAGTTACTTCTCCATACTGTAATGTCAATCCGCTAGAAAAATACAGAGAAAACAAAATAGAATCAATTCACAAATAAACACAGTGTTCTGATATACAAGACACATTCAGATATTCTTAAGGAAATAAAAGTAAAATGCCAGTTAATTTATGTGAAAGGTATCACTCACAGAAACCCCCAAAAATTACTATAGTAATGTCATGTAAGAAAGTACAAAAAGAAGTAAAAAAAAATAATAATAAAAAGGAGATGGTTGAATTACCTAGCTTCAAGAATTGGTTTAATGCCAGTTGTCAACTGTGTTGCATGTCCAAATTCATCCTGTAATTCCAAAGGAATATTAAAAGGTACTCCAATTCGAAAAGGAAGGTCCAAAAGACCCACTGAAAATTTCTCTGGTTTGCCCTCTAGGAGAAAAGAATAATACATTTTTAGAAGGAATTATGTCTGTTCATTGGCTTTTTCTTAAGGCTGCAATTAAGTGGTTTTCAGCGTCAAAGTAAATAGGCTATCCAGAATACTGTTTTAATGAAAATCATTGATCCTCTTTTTTTTAAACTTACACTACCATAAAAGCAATAGTTATAATAACAGAATAACAGGACAGCCAAAATTTCCAAAGTACTTAGAACATCAATACAGCACCTGAAAGTGGGTAAGTTCATTGTGGGCAGCTTTTCTTAAACATTTAATTGCTTTAATTCTATTAAAATAAAATCATTCATGCAGCAAAACATTTTTGTTCTACAACTATCCCAAACTTGAGAGATAAAAATGAGTAATGATGAGTACTTGAAAAAGAAACCTGAGTGCATCCTTCCTGTGAAATCTGTCCCTTCTAGACTGCCTCCAACTGGTCACTAAAAAATGAGACCAAACAGAGCAGTAAAAATGGGAGCTTGTAAATCAGAGTCATGTTTCCTGGAATCAAACAGTCTTGGCCAAGTGGCCTTCGGAAAAAATAATACAGTGCTGAGCTAAATGGTAGCTAAATATCCTACCAAATTAGTTTGGACCCAAATTAACACCTACTTTCACTACCTACAGGTAGACTACAGGTCTCATTATCACAGAGCTTCTTTTCACGTTATTCGTTATTCACGAATAACGAGTGTGAGGATTTACAGCTGCCTCGGAGACAACACAAAACACTGCAAAAATACCTAAAATATTTTTTTTTTCAAGACTAAAGATACTAAAAAAGTCAAATTATCTTCTGACTAGATAAAAAAGCAACAACAGAAAGCAAAAATTGCTTTTAGTACTCCTCATGTTAAAAATACCAAACTATTAGTTCATTAGAGTTTTAAGAGCGTATATTCCCTTCTGAGGAGATAAAAGTAACCTTTACCTGAAGGCTGCCACACTGGGGAAAGCCACAATACTATTGGAAAAGAATTTTTAAAATACCAAATGCAGCTTTGCAATTTTTAAGATTCTCTTTTTGCTTTGATAAACAGAGATAAAGCAGATGCAGACAATGTTAATTTATGTATTCCTTCAGAGAAAGAGATTCTTTTATTTTCTTGGAACTTCACAGAAGTATCTTAAGACTTCAATGCCAGGTTTTCAGACAAATGTTTAAATAATTACTCTTTTTATGTAATGCCAAATATTTTTTCTGTTTTGTCATACAAGAATGCCTCTTTCTATTCTGCCAATAATACTTCTGCAGAAGCTTTTAGAAGAATATGCTACAAAGAACTCTTCTGCATAAAGGGTTTGCATTCAAAGTCTCTAGTTTTGAGGAAAAAAAAAAAAAGGAGGCTACCAACAAGCATCTATTCTTTCTTGATCTTCTGGAAACAGATGTTAGCTCTACCTCCCAAACTTGTGACAAAAGTAACCATTTTAATATTAAACACAAAGGAAGTTGAATATTTTGTCTTCTCCCCTCCCCATACCCTTTGTAGATAAATGTCTCAGAATGGTTGAGGTTGGAAGGGTTCTCTGGAGGTCATCTGGTCCAATACCCCTGGCTCAAGCAGAGCCACCTACAGCCAGCTGCCCAGGAACTCGTCCATACAGCTTTTGAACATCCCTAAGAAAGGAGACTCCACAGCCTCTTGGACAACCTGTGTTCGTTCTCAGTCACCCTCACATTGAAAACATGTTTCCATCATCCAGATCATTAATGAAGATGTTAAACAGAATCAGACCCAATATTGACCCTATTAACCACTGTGGTAACCACTAATTACTGGCCTCCAACTACATTTTGTGCTATCGATCACCAGTCTCTGGGCTCAGCTGTTCTGCCAGTTGTCAATGCACTTCACTGTCTGCTCATCCAGACCAAACTTCATCAGCTTCTGTATGAGGATCCTATGGGAGACAGTGCTGAAAGCCTTACTGGAGTCTAGATAGACAACACCCACTGCTCGCCCCGCATCTACCAAACTAGTCATTTCATCATAGAAAGTTATTAAGTTGGTCAAGCATGACTTCTCCCTGGTGAATCCATGCAAACTACCTCTGATGATCTTCTTGTCCTTCATGTGCCTGGAAATGGTTTCCAAGATTAGTTGCTCCATCACCTTCCCAGGGATCAAGATGAAGCTGACTGGCCTGTGAGTCCTCCTTCTTGCCCTTTTTGAAAACAGGAGTGACATTTGCTTTCCTCCAATAATCAGGCAGTTCTTCCAATCGCCATGATGATTCAGTTACTGAGAGTGGCCTCACAATGACATCAACCAGCTCTCTCTGCCTCATGCGTGTATCTACCTTCTTAAAGTACATCACCATCATGGCACATGGACTTACGTAATATCAGACATATATCAGACTTGGTGGACAAGGGCAGAGCAACAGATGTCATCTACCTGGACTTATGCAAAGCATTTGACACTGTCCCGCATGACATCCTGGTCTCAAAATTGGAAAGTCGTGGATTTGATGGATGGACCACTCAGTGGATAAGGAACCTGCTGGATGGCCACACTCAAAGGGTTGAGGTCAACGGCTCAATGTCCAAGTGGCAGCCAGTGACGAGTGGTGCTCCTCAGGGGTTGGTACTGGGCTCAGTGCTATTTAACATCTTTGTCGGAGACATGGACAGTGGGACAGAGTGCACCCTCAGCAAGTTTGCCGATGACACCAAGCTCACTGGCACGGTTGACACGCTGGAGGGAAGGGATCCCATCCAGAGGGACCTAGACAGGCTGGAGAGGTGGGCTCATGCAAATCGCATGGAGTTCAACCAAGCCAAGTGCAGGGTCCTGCACCTGGGACGTGGCAATCCAGGCACAAATACAGGTTGGGTGGAGAATGGCTGGAGAGCAGCTCTGAGGCGAAGGACCTGGGAGTGCTCATGGATGAGAAGCTCAACATGAGCCGGCAGTGAGCACTGGCAGCCCAGAAAGCCAACCACATCCTGGGCTGCATCAAAAGAAGTGTGTCCAGCAGGTCGTGAGAGGTGATTCTACCCCTCTACTCTGCTCTTGTGAGACCCCACCTGGAGTACTGTGTCCAGCTCTGGAGTCCTCAACATAGAAAGGACATGGACCTGTTGGAATGGGTCCAGCGGAGGGCCACGAAGATGATCTGAGGGATGGAGTACCTCTCCTATGAAAGCCCAGGGAAGTTGTGGATGCCCCATCTCTGGAAGTGTTCAAGGCCAGGCTGGATGGGGCTTTGAGCAACCTGGTCTAGTGGGAGTTGTCCCCGCCCATGGCAGGGGGGTTGGAACTTGATGATCTTTAAGATCCCTTCCAACTCTAACCATTCTATGATTCTATATTTAACGGTATTATTTCTATTCTGGTATTCCAGGAAGTCTTTTATGATGGTTAATCCAAAGATACACAGCCACTATAACAATGAGAATTTAGTTTTGCATAAGATTCCTCTTTTAATTAAAAAAAAAGAGACTTTAATCTCAACATGCATATTTTAAATGTATAACCCGTTTTTCAATGAATTTCTCTCTATGGTTTATGCATGAAAGTTGGCCTAATGAATACTAGTTTTATGAAAGAATATTTATGCCAATGGCATGAGGAAAAAGGGTGATTCTAATTAAGTAAAAGTTTAATTTTATTAAGTACATTTAGGAAAGTTCACATCAGGAAAAAGCTTTTGATTCCATCAACACTTTACTTTTTCTGTAAAACTGAGTGTATAGCAGAACACACACATTACAGGTGGCATCAAACATTCAACAAAAAAATATTTTTTTCCTGAATCTGCTTAGTATTTGACTTTCAATGGCACTTTTCAGTGCTGAAAATTACCTCTCAACTAGAATATGAAAAATTTCAATATACAATGAATCAAATAGAAATACTAAAAGTAAAAGAAAATTGGCATGACTAGAATTCTTACCTATAATAGTAAATTTAAATACTTTAGATGGCAGAGGCCTTCCTGCATAAGTGTCTGCATTACTTTCATTCAATACTACTTGCAGTTTCAAAGAGTAGTTCCCAAGTTTCTGAAGATTTTCTAAACAGAAATACAAATACAATTAGAACGCAAAAAAGTAAAATTATAAATAAACTGAAAATACTGCATATGTGAACCTACCCATTTTTTTAAACCAGTATGGCCATTTGCCTCCATGCTGACTGATATGGGAAATTATTTCTTTATTCCCAGTAGGTGCTGAAAAACAAAAACAATTAGCTACATGAATTTAGATTTTACATCATGATTCTTTATTTTTTCAAGTACTACTGTCATTCATTATTAAGTATTACTATTACTTCTAAATCTAATAAATAGAAATTCAGCTTCACAACTAATCACAATCACAGCCAAAAAAATGAATTTGTTACGTAATCCCATTTTAATTAAAAATTGCTAGCCTCAGACACATTAAACTGAAAGCAGCAGGGTTGTAAAATCAAATTTTATCAGCTCTTCGGTTATATGTTCCCCATGAAGTCTGAGCAGTTGTAGGCTGTGCACTCCATGCTGGCAACTGATCAACTTGACAACCAAACATTACAAATTAGCTTAAATGGGAGCAATGGTAAAAGTGTGCAGTTGACTCCATGTGTAATCAAGGAAAAAAGAACATTCCTTTTTTGCTCCAAATTATTGTATCTGTCTTTAAAAATACTTCTGCAGCAGTAAGACATCCCAAAAAAGAACACAATGAAACCTTGAGGTAATTTTTTAGTGACTGATTCTATAACCTAAGATAAATACAGGAATAATATTTATTGTTTGAAACTTCAAGAGGCATTAATGTATTTGTTTTTAAAAATATAAGTTAGAATAAATACAGAATGTGACTACAATAAGACTATACAGAATAAAAAGAAATGCAGTAAAAAATAGACATTGTTCTACAGCCAAGTACAACTGTTTCATATCCTCTTCTTGCACCAAATTGCATACATAAGATAAAAGAAAAGCTGTCAGTTTTCTTAGTTGTATTTCTTTGTACAAGTAATTCTGCAAGTATTGGATTATTTGTAGTAAGATCTAATTCAGTTTTCTATATTGTTTTTTTTTTGACTGTTGGTAGTTACTAACACTGAGAACTTCTCAAGCGAGCGCAATTTTCCTATTGCAGTGTCAACTGCCACCAAGTTAAACTGGAAGTCTCTCTGTATTATGCAAGATGCACACCTTTCTTCTTGTATAGATAATTTAAGGCAGAAATTTATCTAAAGGAAGTGAAGAAAGTGAATACTTCTGTGCATAGTGATACACAAAAGATAAAAATAAAACAAATGGGATCTTGGAAGAAAACAAACAAGAAAGCCCTGGCTTTTAAAGTCAGGGATGTTATGTTCTTATGTTCTCTTCTGAAAGAGGAGACAATCCTAAGAGCAGTTCTGTGCAAGAAAATTATCAGGTCCAACGTTGTTGTTGTGGTCTCCGTCATAAAAAAACATCCTGATGTTTTATTTGAACAATGAACTAAATTATTTCAGTGGAGCCACATGCAAAATTTAGAACTTCCTTGGGAATTTCTCCATTTTTCCCTTTGATAGAGGAAAAGCCCTTCAAACACTTTGTATTAGTTGTGATTAATGAACTCTCCTCTGTTGTTTTGCTAGAAAGCACCATAAGGACTTCCTAACCACCACATTCTTTTCTTGACACTTCAACAGAAACGCATTTATTAATATTACCAGTATTCCTACAACCACTGAGATATGGAAAGCTGCACTTGGTGCAAACTATGTGTACCACAAACAGCACAAGAAATTAAGTTTCTATAGACATGGTGGGTTTTGCAAAAAATAAAAGACTTGAGGCTAAATTATTTAAATTTGGTTATAGATAACAGATAACTAAATGTCTCTGCTATGGTATAATATAAAACCATAGACACCTCACTATTGCCACAGATTGCCACAGCATCTACTTGAGTATTTTAACAGACGTACCTGCAATTTAAATGAGTAAAAGAGGAGTCCTCGCTTCCCCTGTCCAAACCTTGGACAAGGTGCTCCTGCCACAGCCCAGACAAGAAGTTACTCACAGCCTAGTTCTCCTGCTATTCCAGCCTTTGCTTTGGCAGGTCCTTTTATCCCCACCAGATCCCTCGACTTTATCATTGTCTTAACCCTAATTTTGAATCAAACGTTGTATAAGGCTCCCCAGGAACAGACCAGATAAGAAGTTTCTCATAGCTCAACTCTTTTAGCAGTCCACAGTATATTTTGCCAGGAATTCCACTCTTCAAAAGAGAAGAGAAACCTTTTGTACATTGTAAGTTTGCTGTTGGCCTTCATAAGAGAGTAACCACTTTAGTACAAATGAGAGCATTATATTTTATGAAAGACTAGGGGTTGAGTTTGACAGGTATGCCATGCCACTTACAGGACTTACTGATTGGTCCGGTGGAGAAGAGGAAGATTACACTAGTGATTCCTAAATTGACTAGAGATGAAAGTTAAGATAGGAAGCTGTAAAAACAGCTATATATTTGTATGTAAATACAAATTTCCATCAATGAATCAAAGTGGTCAGGAGACATGAAAGTCTGAAGACAGACTGTTCAGTGATCGGAGGCAAAGGGCAAATTTAGTTTTGTTTCTCCCAGCAACAACACTGACAAAACACAACAAAAGAAACACCACGCCTCTTTCATCCTGAAGTCAGGACAGTCTACCTTAGTTAAGGTTGCAAAACACTGGTTTGTCACCCAGGCTGCTGGCAAATACAATCTGCTAATCTGTACTACGTGAACACGTTTTTTCAATTCCAAGCTCTTTATGCCCCCAATACATGCATTACCTTGGACAATGGACATGCACAGCAGACAGTCCCCATGCAACAAGTGCCAGTAAAATACTCTGTGTAACCTTATGACATATAAACTAAACTGAAGCTAAGATACTTCCACTTGGTTTCCTTTGACATATATCACATCAGTAATTTCAGTGCTTGAAAAATGTTTTTACAACTCCTACCAGCCAAAGCAATTGGATTTTCCTATTGTATATGGAAAGAAACAAGGCAAACAATTTTAAGTTTCTATAAATTTCAGATATATTTGACATATGCAGGATTGGAGTTTTCAGGGAATTTAGTGTTCTAATTCTGTGTTGAACACAGAATTATTTCAGCTGCCTTGGAAAGAATGCAATTCTTCAACAAAGGCAGTGTAAGAATATCAAGTGAAGCACCCATAAAATGGAAACCACAAAACACTAACACATAAGAAACTTGATTTTTTTTAAATTCTGAAGTGATTTTACAATAGATACTGAACAAGTCTAGTCCTTACTTTCATGCAGCTCACGTGAATTGTTAACTGTTAATTACAGAAACATCCATTTTAACCATGTTCTTATACATATTAAGTAGACAGCTTGAAACTGATAGGGCCTTCCTTACATGTTACAGAAGATGTAATCATAATATAGCATTAAGACATTAAATATTTGGCACTGAAGCAATTGTCATTTCATGAAATGTGGCTTTGCAGTACTACATGCTCTGATGGGACACTGTCCTTAAAATTAACAGCTATATCCATATATCAAATTCTAATATGTATTATATGTATACATACAAAGAAATACATTATGCATTTTTAAAATAATAAAGACTCAGTTAAATATACTGAAATACTTACAATGTAAAATAACCTTGAGTTCAACAAGAAGTTTCTTTGAACCTCCATGGCTTGTACCTGGAAGTTTTTGCATTGCTTCTCCTTTTTTATTCAAAATCTCTATTCTTAACGCTCCTGTATTGAAAAGGAAAAATTATGTACATTTAAAATATGCTGTGTATTGTAAGTGATTGGATATTTCTGTATGCTTGTTCTTTTAACAAAAGTGCATAGCATATTTTTAAATTGATATTTTACTGTTTAGCATTTGGAAGAAAAAAATATACCTATTGGTGTACCAGCAAATCTTGTTTCATTTGGCAATAACTCATCTCCTTCAGGCCATGTTACCGATAATTTGTCAGGAAGTCTAGTGAAAAAGAAAGAATGAACAGTTTTTCTGTGTGTTAAAAAACAGGATAATTTATCTTAAATACAAAATTTATCTTTAATAGAAAATACACAGATCCCTTTTTTTTGAAAATAAAATAAATCAAAAAACAAGCCCAAACTATTTCTTCTTGGTTTAGAATTCTAATTGTTTTTGTTTCTACTGAAACAGCTAACTGTTCCCCACTTGGGAATAAAACTGAACTTTTGTTTGCTCCTGAAGAAATACTTAAACTATTACTAAGAAGTCCACAAGTAACCACTTACAATTTAGAGCTTACCTCGCCATTTCATCCTCTATGTATTTTTTAACAACTTTGTCGGACACTGTTCTGTCAAGTTTTGAGATGGGAATAATTTTCATTTCAGCATACAATGCCTGAGGTTCCTGAAAAAAAATAGAGGGCAGTTATAAACACCCAAATTATAACAAGTGAGAGATGAAATACCTCTCTATTAAGAGACATAGACATAATGCAATATGTAACATGGTGACACCACAAGACACTGTTCTAAAATTTGCTGAAATCACAAGGTTGAACATGGGTGCACAACATATTATTGATACCAACTGTGACACTCTATATCATATGCAAATTTAAATGAATCAGATCATTGATCATGAATAATAATTTTAATATACTTACATTAAAACTAATCTAAGCAGTTTGATTATTTCTAGATTGCTGAATCTCAAAAAATACCATAATTTTCAACAGTCATTAAAAAGTCATTTAAATAAGTCTGACCCAGGATTATGATTCAAGATCCCATAGGCACACTGAGTGTGTGAATCCTTTTTATATTTGTCTTACCAAAGAAATTTGAACCTCTCCTCCAGTGGCAAATATATCCCCATCATGGTCGCCATACAAAAAAAATTTCTCAATAGTTCCATAGAATATTGGAACAGTCTTAACAGTTTTCACCTGTAAAGAGAAAACAACAATTAATGTCAATACATTACTTCTGCATCAAATGTATAGTATTTGACTTTTATAGGGTTCAAATACTCTATTACAAAAAACAAAACCCCAATATCAGTGAGCAACTAACTTACCAGCTGTCCAGTTTTGTATGTTTTTCCATCCCACTCTATTGCAGCATATGTTGCCCAAGGGCTCTGCATTCTTTTGGATGGCAAATCAGTACGAGTAGTTACTCCTTTAAAGACTGTGAATTTTATCTGTTTGTCATATTTTTCATGACAGTCTTTGAGCCATAAAGCAAATTCTCTGTCAATTTTCATTCGTTGCTCCTATAAAAAGATTACAAAATAAATACATATTATCCGTGTCTTACAAAATTTAAATCTGACAACTTCAGTAAAATGGACAATTGTAAGAGTACAGTGATACTGTACTAAAAAAAAAAAAATAAGTAAATGGATTCTTCAGTTTGGAAACACTACAGAATTCTAGGAAAGCTATACTTTAAGCCAGAGAAAGTTTCCCCCAGCACTCATATTCCTCTATGAAGAGGATCTTTCCACAAGAACTGTCACAAAACAACTAGATAAAGTCATTGTTTAAGAAAAAGACTAATTCTTATTTTTTCAGATGTAAAGAGTCAGCTTTACTACTCACTAAAACTGAGAGAAGTGTCTGCAACAAAGTTCTGCAAAAGTGTGTAAGATGAAAGTTCTTCAGAAACTGGTGACACAACATTCAGTGACACAAACAAATGACTAGTGAGTAAAGGTTTCTACATCTTATGTATTAAACTTTGCCAAGAAGAAATACTAAACAGAACAAAATTATTACCTGTCCATTGAAGATTCTTGTGAACAGAGTATTCTTATCTTTTAACTTCAGCTCCAGATCCATGAAAGTGAGTTTGTTTGTGCTGACCTGGAACTTATCATTGGTAAATAATGCACCAGAAATTCTGTTGTAGCATTCAATTGGTGCCAACCCTCTCTTCTTTGGAGGAGCACACCAGTCAAAACTTAAACAAAAGCAGAAAGACATTAAAATCCTTTTTTTTTAATAGAAGAGATTACAGGAACAGACCGATTTACATTGTAGAAACAGATTACCACTTACTCGTCCACAGTTGTGTATGGTATTAATCGTCCATTCCAAAAACATTCAAAAATAGGCCTTTTTCCTCTGGCACCCTTTTCTACTATAATGCAGTCGTCATCATCATCATCGTTCAATTCTTGATTAAAAAGAAGACAGTCTCCCTGAATAAATTTCTTCTAAAAACTAATATAATATCAAAAACCAGAGCAGTCTAAATTCAGGGCTATTTATACTTATTTATTGCTTATATATACTAAGTTAGGCACAGTAGCAGTGTACACGATATCAAGTTAGGTATATATACTATTGGGATTTTTTTTTTTTCTGTTTGAGAAATACCAAGCAGAAAAACCTAAAGAAAGCTAAGGAAAAATTTTAAACAGGGACTGAATAGTATTACCAAATCTGCAAATTTCACATTTAAATAACTATTACTTTTTCCTGTCAGTTTCAATTGATGTTTTTCTAATGCTATAAAATCTCGTCACAATTAAACTCAATATTTGGTTTGTCAAAAAAAAAGAAGGAAAAAAGTCACTAACACAAATTATTTTAAAACCCTAGCATCTGAGAACTCATGCAGAGTGGACAAAACAGATTTTAAATTAAGGACTTAGATTTCATGTTGATCTCTGTGGTATTCCAATGTTAGAATCTCTTGAACCAAACTGCTGGTATTTCATTTCTTTCTCGAAGCAAAGATCTAACAGTCAGGCAAGGGGAAATGTTTCAATCAGACTGCATTCCGTAAGAGTTTATAGTTTGAAATCAGATGCTGTTATGTCTAAGATCAGGTTTACATGAACGAGTTACCCCAACAGCCAATTTGTTCACAGGATTTGTTCATCCAAAAGCATGCGAACTTTTCTGTTCTACCACAACCCAAATTAGATAATTATTACACTTCAATTTAAATTGTTCTGGTTTCTATTTCATTAAAACATTTAGAGTAGTAGGATTGTCTATAATAGAACCGATAAGCAGCAAAACATTTCACTCACTTGATGGAAAACATGGATCATCAGGGTATGTTTCTTTATCATACAGGAAGGGATGATACCGGATGATGCCTTCCACTATACCTTCTCCTTCAACATGTGCCTTAAACTCAAAACTATCTGCTGCAGTATTTATATACAATGTCTGCATATCGTCTTTGATCTCCCTAAGATTGACAATCTTTGGTACTTTTCCTTTTTCGAACATTGAAATCTGGAAAAAAATGAAACAAGTTGATTTTTCTTAGACCAGAAACCCTCCAGTAATTAGCATTTGCGACATTTATCTTGTTAGCAGAATGCATTAGTTCCTATGCTGTAGTGATAAAAAAATTAAAAAAATTAAATCACATATACATCTTAAAATGCTGCTGTAGTTCAAAATCCATGATTAAAGAGAAACAGGCACAACATGGAATAAGTTGCCGTCAAAGAAGAATTTTGACTAATAGAAAAACCTCATACCTCAATGTCGATGTTGTTGAAAGGACTTAGAACTTTTGTTACAGCGTTAGTTTCATTTCCTTTTGGTCCATGGATATAATAGTGATAGATATGTCTGAAATACATTTAAAATTAATAATAAATCTCAGAAAGTGAAATTTAAAAATTGCACATTATAATTTTCAAAAAATTTTAAGCCCACATGATTCAGAGGTATCACAGGCTTCCGCATCTCCAGGCTCTGCAGGTCCACTGATGACACTACTCTAGTATTGACAGTATCATATATCGTTTTACCTTGTAAACTGCGATGAAGCAGCAGCTTTTGTTGTTGTTGTTGTGTAAAAAAACCCCAACAAAACCCCCAGAAACAAAAGCAAAAAACCCAAACTGTACATACAAAGCTAGATACGAGGTTTGGAGTACAGCTGTGAGAAAAGTAACTTATCAAGTAAGTTAACTATTAAACGGACTAAGTTATTAAGAATTAGATTGGATAATTATGTATCAACTATTAAGTCACACTGAAACTGATGTTTGTAAAGATCTTTCTTTGGATGGGGGGCCCCATTCAGTTTTTCTAGTTTCTGCAAAATCAATTAGCTAGGAAGACTAATTGTGGCAACAAGAAAATACATATCAACAGCCTTAACAGGAATAAAGCCAATGACTAAGTACCAAAAGGAAGTTATTCATAATTATCTGACTTTGTTAGTAGTCCACTTTTAAATCAAATCTTTTAAATCACAAACTTACGCCAGCTGCCTTGTCCACAGATGAAAGTAGTTTTTCAAGTACTGCATATGACCTGGTTGTACGCCTGTAATAACAACTGCTGTGAAACTCTCTTTATTCCTTTCTTCTAATATTAGATTATGAAGAAATCTTTCATCATCACTTGTGATGTGAGTAGAGTCAGATGGCTACAAAAAGAGTGAAATAATAAAAGCAGGAATGTAAACTGAATTTCTGAACTCCCATCAGCTTTCAAAGGGATTAAAAAATGGAAAGGAATATAATACAGAACATACAATGCTAAATATCACAAAGGATTAATGCATAAAATAAAAGCTTCCAAATTAAAGTCAACAACTGAGAATCTGACATCCCTGATCCAGTACATTTTCAACTTACTTTCATCACAGCATTTGAAGTGTTCAGTCTAGAAATGCATTTAATCATGTTTAACGTGGGACTGTATGATATCCATTTCTCATTCACCAAGTGGAACTAATATGTGCAAAAGACATAAGTCTTTTTTAAGAAAACCAAGCCAGAAAAAGAATTCTTTGCTTTTAAATGAATAGGCTGCTTTCTGTAACAGAAATTGAAGTGGAAGAAACATGCTTTTGCTGTCAAAGAGAAATAGCAAATCCTCAGTTTCAGCTGAAACATCCAATAGTCACACAGAAAAAGAAATTCCTGATTCCAGAAAGTATTCACTGTCTTTTCCCGGATGGATGCACTTAGCTATTATGATAGGAGGTTTCTATGCTGCATAGAAACACAGTGGTTGATGACAGGCTTCATGCTGGACCAGTGGATAATCCTTTACATTTGATGCATCCAGAAAAGACGCTGGTTTTAATACAAAGACTGAGATCTTTACAGCAAACAATTGGTACAACTGAGAAAGATATGCTTTTCCATGCTGTAGTAAATGCAGCTTCATGCCTCGTTTTGCAGAAAAACAGGCAAAAAGGAAACACATCACTGAGTTGGTGAAAGGACACATCTCCTAGCTAAATGTAGATGGTGCATTGTGGACCATTTTTCAAGACATTCAAGAGAAAAATTCACACATTTAATTTCACATCAGTATGACGAACTGGCCTGGCTATTTCAGTGATTTGTAAAAATTTCTTAGACTTGGCTATCCTTTATCGCCACAGTTGTTGAGTTATTCTTCTATCACTTGAGCACTTCACAGCATCTCTTCCCTCTTGGATATTTACAAACTACTTTTTTACCTCTAGTAGAATTTCACTTGCAAAAATTTTTTTTAACCACATCAGCTTAACTTTCATTTTATATTATCACCACAACTTTTCAAACAGTTGATTGTAACACCTTCTTGAATTCTTTAGTAGTATCTATACACCTCATTCTGCTAGTTTCCTCCAACTAATGAACTGATGTCTATGAGCTTATTTTCTACTTTTCTATCTCCCACCCTCCCTTTTCAACATCAAATGGGGAAGGAAAGTATTTCTGCCCTCTACAAAAAGATAAATTTTGTTTGGTTTTATTTTCAATGTCTATTACTGTGACTCTACCTTCTCATCTATATTGCATGCAGAATAAAGTAAAACTTGTACATTTTTGACAATTCATTCTTTGTGGCAAGTCACTGACCCAAGATTGGCATGACAAAATCCTTATTCACCTTCTGTTCCTTTCAAACTCATATAAAAGGCCAAGAATTCTGATACAAACCTCAAGACATGGGCTACAATCAAGGTCTGATTACCTCATCATACACAGCATCCACTTATGCTCCCATCAGCACCCTCAGCTCTATCTTTGTCTTTATCCCCTTGCTCAAAAATGTCCAAAGAACAGGTTTTTTTTGGTCTTCCTCCTTATCTTACAGCTTTTTGCTTAAGCTTTACTTCTTCATGAAAAACATCAGGACTGTTTGTTTTAGTTTTCAACTAAATTGTTAATTTCTTTTACAAAATTAGTGGAGACTTGTGAAACCACTGAGTTTTGTTGATCTGGCTGGCCTTTTCTCCCATATGCAGGTTAGCTCTTCTACATACTTCTACATAAGCACAGTTTGTTTCCCTTATTTATTCCTTAATACCTCAGAAAATGGACATCTTTCTCTGTTTCATACATAACAAAACAATTGCTGTTCTTAGAAAGGTATTTTAAAATATTTTTCATAACCTGATATGTCAAACTCTATGGCATTTCTGTCCTTTAAGCTAAACTGAAAAAATAAAAAGAATCACATACAAATAAAGCTTTATGATATAGTGTCTTCAAGCTTCCCATTACTTCCTTTTACACTCTGGAGTGTAAAATGAAGTGATTATTAAAGATATCACCAGATAAGTATTACAGGAACATTAATCATGTTAACCTGGGACAGGCTTTAAATTAAAAAGAAGAAAACATTAAGGCTATTTACCTTTCTGTTCCGAATGTATCCACTATAGATTGATTCTTTGTTTTTCTCCTTCTTTTCAAAATCCTCTTTAGAAAGGACAAGTTCGTGAACATCCTGAGAATCTGCAGGTTTGCTTATCATCTGTTTTTATTATAAAAATCAAAGTAAGGTTTAAAATGAACATCATAAAATAGTTTAATGCTGTTACAAAAAGTTAGGATAACAACAATCTGCTTATTTAAAAACGTTTTAAAATGAAGTTAAAGACATTTACTTACTCTGGCAGACTGTCCAACGAAGAATACTGCTTGTTTGCCTCCAACTCCAAAATATGAGATATCACTATTTAAACTCCGAGGCACTGGCAAAGGGCGTACATATCCTGAATGATCACTGAGAATAAAAGTGGCTTTAATAAATTGTCTCAAGACAAATGACATTTAAAAAAAATAAAGAGAACCTTCTGATCTAAACAGCTTGTATTAAATTCTTACTGCACTTTGTTCAAAATCCTTCACTTTAGACCTATTGTAATTGCAACATTAAAATGTATGTGCCTAAAATTCTTTATGTATTATTTTTAAAAGGATGATGACAGAGTAACTCTTTTTCTAAGTCATCTCATAAGACACTCAAGTCCCTTCTAGCAAACCAAATCTTATTAAGTCATACAAATTCAACTTTTTCATATGAGTAACTCTCTTGCTTATTACTATCTATGCACAAACTTTTTATGCTGAAGTTCAGATGGAAGAGGGGACACTAGTTGGCAGGGAGAATCTGATAGATAAAGAAATTATTACCCTGAAAACTTTTCTCCATTGTTAATTCTGCAACAGGGACACAGTCAATAGGTCTGTGCAACAGGTACTGCAGTAACAGCAATTATACACAGTTTTGATGGTAGAAGGTAAAACGCAAAACCCTGGATCTTCTCCCTTTGACCATGGCAAGATATTAACTGTGAAGCTGCTGCAAATGAAAATGGGTTACAAAGCAAGCCTGATCTTTCTGACATCATCCTTTCATAGAAATACTTTTGAGTTAAAATGGGAAATAACGTCAACCAACTATGCCAGTCTTAGGGAGGCTATATATGCCATCAGTAATGAAATTCCACGCCTTTTAAGTCAGCTTTGATGGATGACCAGTCTTACGTAGTTTAAGCAAATAGTAGGATAAGCATGAAAACAAGGTGTAGACAGGTGTCCTGGTATAATTCACAGCTATCCTCCCATTAAATGGTATCAACTACAATTTAAACCTGTAGCTTAAAAATACTGTACATTTCTACTGTTATTAAATTCAACTACAGCAATTTCAAAAAAGCAGTGAATTTCTCTACAAATTACTAGATGGCCCAGAATCACTTTTTATGCACTTATCTCCATTTGTTTGATAGATATTAGTCATTCTATTTGGAGGTGCTTCCAATGAAAGAAACCCCTTCCTCAGCTATATTATCACTTTCCACGTTACACTGCCCCGTTACATTTTACACCAGTTTCTCACAGCACAAACTAGTTAGGATTGAGGCTGTGATCCTCATCTTCACATTTACTGTCCTAGGCTTAAGGTATTTAAAAAGTAACTGAAGCTCAAGAACTTACATAACTGCTTCTCTGGATTTTTCTACACTAGGGTTAAGTCTGGCTGTGCAGGTGGAAGACCCCTTCAGAACAGATTCAAAACTGTAAAATGAATTCACGTAAGTAGCAAAACCCACCATAAACCTCACATTTCTTCTTTAAAGGCAAAACAGTTATTTTGCCTAGTCTTCTTCAAAAAACAGACATCTTCAAGTACAATTTCGCATTACGTTGTACATGATTAAGGTAGCAAAAAGAAAAAAGAAAACCTAAACCAAAACTCTATCCATTGTAACAGTAGCATAACGGACACTGAATGCATTGCTTAATGCACTACTGAAGGGCTTTCAGGTAACAGTTGGATACACTACAGAAACCCTCTGCAGAACACAGAATGCCCCTTACTCTATGTAGGCAAGTCAAAGACAGCTTAGAAAAGGCCACAAGAATAATAAAAAAAAATGTTATCACAGTATCATAATATTAGAAGGCCAGTTATGTGTTATGAAGCTTCCCTGTTTCCTAAGTAAGTGTTGGTATAGATATATGTCTTAAAACAATATTCCACGAACCTTCACAGAGTTTGCTAAATGTTGTAAAAATGATTAAAGCTTTCTAACCTCTCAAAGTCACCTTGTCTTGTAAACTTTGACAATCTATATACAGCCCAGTTGTTAAGCTGTTTAGAAGTCATTCCTCTTCCATTATCGATGACAGCAACAGCTGGTTTTCCTTGTGAGTCATCAAATAACTGTTTGGGGAAAAAAAAAAAACAAACAAGGAGCACTAGAAAAAAAAAGATAATGCAAACTACACCTGAAAAAAGGGGGAATATTTCTATCTTACCAATTTTATCTGTATGCTCCGAATACCAGTATTTCGTGACGTAGCTGACAGAGAATTGTCAATCAACTCAGCAAGGGCAAATGCTAAAGAAATTGAAGAAAAATTACCCTATTAAAATCTTGTTCTTAAAAGACAGCACTCAGAAAACAGATACACACTCATAGTAGTTTCTTCTAGATAATTAGGGTAACACATTCCCAAACACAGACAAGAGGTAGGCACTGTCAGAACCATCAAAATTATGTAATGTCTTGATTTAAGGAAAAAAAAAAAAGCAACCTTTTGTACATATACTTTATGATTTGTTTCATCGCTGAATTTCTCATATCACTGTTAATGGTAAGAACACAATTATTAGAAGTACCTAGGAACCATGATGAACTAACAGGCTCCTTACCACAAGACAAACTTGCCCTTTTCTATGATTCGGAATAAATTTGATTCATATGAAAGTCCAAAGTATGTAAAAAACTGACTTTGACTTGTTAAAATATTGACGGAAGAATGAACTCATTGAAAAAAACCAAAAGAACAAACTGAATGGAAATATTGCCCAACTTCCAAAATAGAAAGTTATTTGTTTACAAAAAAAACCCACAACGAAAATTGTAAAAATGGTCGAAGAATTGACTGAATAGTAAATACAACCAAAGTTGTGTCAGATATGTGGCAATACGTAGCAGAAATAGTAAGCCAAACTACTTGCACAAGTTTGTTGTTTCTAAACATTTAACACTTGTGAGTCTTTACCTAATTAAAGTTAGGACCAACTAACTTTAGGGAAAAACTGTATTTAATGTAGGACAACAGCACAAATCTGAAAAAATATATCAAATTTATATTAATTCACTCTGATCAGCCCTAGTTAATAGACATTTCCATTCAGTGTCTCAAGTAAGTTTTATTCCCTACAATTTGCAGGGTTCTTCAGAATGATGCAGTGCAAATTACACTGGCCACACACTTCAGTCTTGCAAAATAAAACCCATGAGTATTAGTATCTTATAACACCACTGAAGCATTTGGCATTTTCCCTCGAGCTGTTTTTGAAATATAAAAACAGTTCTCAGTTTCTCTGCAACTTTCTTTACTGCTAACAACAGGAGTTGAGCATCAGTTACGTGATCCATACCTAGTATTACATAAAAGAAAAACGGCCCTGTATCAACACATGAAACCGCCCTTAGAGATGATATAAATAAGGAGCATCAGCTGCAGTACACTTACACATGCTCAAAATTCCTAATTCCTGTAACAGTCAATTTTAGCACATAATAAACAAAAGTAGACAAATAGCTTAGTATAGCTGTTTTTCAAATGTTATTAACTGCCTTATTGCAGAATTTCACAAATTACTTCGAAGAGTGAGAATCAGTAGCACATTAGAAAAAAATATACCAGTAATGTCATTACAGAAATGAATCTAAAAGTTATTCTGTTTGTAGTCTTGACAACTGTAGTCTCCTTAGGATAGAAGGGTTATGACCACAAGCAGTATCGAGACGTAGTGAAGCTATGCAGGGGGAAAATTAGAATGGCAAAAGTTCAAGCAGAACTCAGCTTGGCCACTACGGTTAAAGATAACAAAAAGAGGTTCTTTCAGTATATCATTAGAAAAAGGAAGACTAGGAAAAATGTAGGCCCACTGATGAATGGATGCCCTACTGGTGGAAGACACAGAGAAGGTGGAGTTACTGAATGCCTTCTCTGCTTCGGTCTTCACTGCTAAAGCTGTCCCTCATGAATCCCAGACCCTGGAGACAAGGGGGAAGGTCTGGAGAAAGGAAGATTTTCCCTCTGTAGGGGAGGACTGGGTTAGAGACCACTAGGCCGAAGTGGACATCCTTAAGTCCACGGGCCCTGATGGGATGCACTCACGAGTGCTGAGAGAACTAGCAGATGTTATTGCTAGGCCACTCTCTACCATCTTCGAAAGGTCATGGAGAACAGGAGAAGTACCTGAGACTGAAGGAAGGCAAATATCACTCCAGTTTTCAAAAAGGGCAGGATGAAGGACCTGGGAAACTACAGGCCAGTTAGTCTCACCTCTGTCCCTGGGAAAATAATGGAATGATTCATTCTGGATGTCATCTTCAAACACGTTGGAGAACAGGAAGTTATTGTAAGTGGTCAACATGGATTTACCAAGGGTTGGAGGTCCCTGTCTTGGATTTGCCGAGTTGGAGGTCTGTAACCAGTGGTGTCCCCCAGGGGTCAATACTTGGTCCAGTTTTGTTCAACATATTCATCAATGACCTGGACGAGGGGACAGAGCGTATCCTCAGCACGTTTGCTGATATCAAACTGGGAGGACTGCCTGACACTCCAGAGTACTGTGCTGCCATCCAGCGTGACCTGAACAGGCTGGAGAGCTGGGCAGAGAAGAACCTAATGAGGTTCAGTAAGGGCAATTGTAGGGTCCTGCACCTGGGGAGGAAGAATGCCAGACACCAATATAGGTTAGGGGTGGACCTGCTGGAAAGAACTTCTGAGGAGAAGGATCTGAGGGTCCTGGTGGATAGTAAACTATCCATGAGCCAGCAATGAGCCCTTGTCACCAAGAAGGCCAATGGAATCCTGGGCTGCATAGGGAAGAGTGTGACCAGTAGGTCAAGGGAGGTCATTCTTCCCCTCTACTCTGTATTACTGAGGCCACAACTGGAATACTGCCTCCAGTTCTGGACTCCCCAGTTCAAGAACGACAGGGAACTACTGGACAGAGTCCAGCGTAGGGCAACTAAGATGATTAAGGGATTGGAGCGTCTCTCTTACGAGGAAAGGCTGAGAGAGCTGGGGCTCTTTGGCCTGGAGAAGAGAAGGCTGAGGGGAGACCTTATTAATGCTTATAAGTATCTAAAGGGTGGTTTGAGGGAGGATGGAGCTGGGCTCTTTTCAGTGGTTCCCAGTGACAGGATGAGGGGAAACAGGCACAAGCTGGAACACAGGAATTCCATTCAAATATGAGGAGAACTTCTTTGCAGTGAGGGTGACAGAGCACTGGAACAGGCTGCCCAGGGAGGTTGTGGAGTCCCCTTCCCTGGAGGTTTTCAAGACCCGCCTGGATGCAGTCCTGAATCATGTGCTCTAGGCAATCCTGCTTTGGCAGGGGAGTTGGACTAGATGATCTCCAGAAGGTCCCTTCCAACCCCAACAATTCCGTGATTCCGTGATTTGGACCATTTTAAAGGCTTTTGTTTTAGCATATGAACACATGCAGTACATCGAGAGCAGGAATCCTCCGTTTCCCTGTGCCATCTGTTGCAGAGTACCGACAAGATCAAGAACTGACTTAAATGCACATGAAAAGTTTCTCACAAATGCCTGAAGCTGGTTCACTCTCTTTTAAAGAGAGCGATGATTTAAAGCACCCTAGCAAGCTGCTTTAGCAATAACACAACAGATGAAAATGTAGGAAAAAAGTTTACTTTTCCCTTAGTAGTAGTGAATTTTGCTTTCCTACTAAAATAAAATCAATGGACTTCAAAAAGACAACATTGAGATCCCATATTTAAATAACTTCTCGGACTCATGAATAAATACACTTCAGGCTTTTGGGTAACAGTACACAGGAAGAGAAAATAGCCACTACCAGATGATACTGCCAGATGGAACCAAACAAAAGTTCAAAATGTTTATAAACTACAGCAAATTGTCAAGAAACTTTGAGATCTAGGCCCGCAGACCCTGGCAAGCATGTTCAAAGTCTTTTCCTCTCCTGTGGATATACTTTCTTCCTGTTTCCATACTTCTGGAACACAAATCTGTCAAAGATGATGCTATATTTTACATTCAAAACACATTGTAAAATGAAATATTTTTACATGTGGATGGCAGATTTGACTTTGATGCAAAATCTCCGGATTGATATCTGGATGATAACAAGAGGTTATCAATGGAGTTATGTAAAGGGAAATGATCATAACATGAGGCAACAGAAGTGGAAAACCTCTTTTATGAAGAAAAGGAGGGAAAAGGAAAGAGAATCATGTGTGTGAGGCGCTAAAGGAAAACTGAACATATGTATGCATTATCCTTTTTCATCTCATATTATTACTCTGAAGCCTGTTGAGAGAAGGAAAAGGAGGTTTTCCTACCAAGGGAATTCTCAGCATTTTGTGGGAGATGAACGGTAGCTACAAATTACATGAACACTTATAGGAAGTGCAGTATTGAATGACTTCATAAAGATCTCATGAGATGTAACAGTTCCTTCTGACAAACCACCTGTTTGATTGCAGTGCTGTTTATTACCATGAAAACAGAGTAAGAGTTGGATTGTTGTGCACATACTGGGGAATTTCTCCAACACAGAAGAGTTACGATCCTCAGTATGTATTAATTTTATTTCTTGATTTAATAATTCAAGTTTTGCTTTAAAAAAAACAAACACCAAAACAGCAACACTGAAACCAAAACTCTTTAAAAGTGTAATATATTTCTAAACTGAAAAATTCTTTAAACATTTATTTTCTTGACATAAAACACCATAAAAACAGAAGAAGGAACCTCTTGATGACCATGCACCATCTTGCATTTAATACACAAACCTGTTTGTTTAAATGCTACCATAAAGCTAAATGGATGATACTTGACTCTGACTATAAAATCCTTTTTCTTCTAAGATGAGACTTTTTTTTTTATTAGCAGAATAGAGACTGGGAGTTCTGATAAACAGTTACAGAAAAATAAATACAAAAAACCAGACTACATATACCTCTTCAAAGCTTAAAAGTTCTAATATTAATGCTTACAGTTTTCACGAGTTGTCTATCCGTCCCCCCTTCTCCCTACCCTACTGGGAGGTGGGCTGGAGGGAGTGTGAACAAGTGGCCATGTGCTGTGTGAACAAGAGACGACAGCATCCTGGAATGGTTTAGGTCAGAAGGGACCTTCAAAGATCATCTAGTTCCAGTGTTGGATGCCCAATGCTGCCACAGGCAGGGACACCTTCCACTAGATAAGGTTGCTCAAAGCCCCATCCAACTTGGCCTTGAACTGTTCCAGAGATGAAGCATCCATGACTTTTCTGGGCAACCTGTTCCAGTGCCTCACCCTAGTCAGAGTAAATAATTTCTTCCTTATGTCCAATCTAAATCTATCCTCTTTCAGTTTACCACATGTCCTGTTATTACAGGCCCTAGTAAAAAGGTTTAGAGTACTAACTATACGTTTTTTACCTAGCCTCTCCCCCTCAGGATCATGAATTCCAGCAGGACATAATCACTACAGTACACGCTACCACCAATCTTGACCCTTCCACTAAGTTCTTCTGCGTTGGTGAGCAACAGGTCCACTAACACACCTCCTCTGGTTAGGCTTTCTATCATCTAGATTAGGAAATTATCTGCAATGCTCTCCAAGAGTCTTCTAGACTGCTTGCAGCTTGCTGTGCCATTTTTCCAGTGGATGTCAGGATGACTGAAGCCCCCTAGCAAGATCAGGGCCTGCAAGTGTAATACTTCCTGTAGTTGAAGTAAGAACACTTCATCCCCTTGATCAGGCTGCTTGTAGTAAACACAACCCATGAGATTTCTTTTGTTGGCTTGGTCTCTAATTTTCACCGATAAGTTTTTGACCTGTACACTGCTGTTTTTCAAAGACAGCTCTGTGCAGTCAACTCATTTTTTTATAGAGGGCAACCTCCCTACCTTTCCTCCCTCCTGAACAGTTTATAGCCATCGATTGCAGTGACTCCAATCATGTGAGTCATCCCACCAATTTCAGTGATAGTAATCAGATCATAGCTTTCCAGCTGCACAGTGCCTTCCAGCTCCTCCTGTTTGTTACCCATGCTGCGTACATTGGTATTAAGACACTTCACTTAGACTGCTGACTGTCTCACCTTTTTGGTGGAACCTTTGTGGAGGGTTGGGTCATTCCTCACTACTCATCCATGTAGCACCATCCTGGTGTGCTCATCCACCCTAGTGCTTGTGAGTACACTAGTGTGTAGAGCTTACTAGTGTGGGCTTTGCACCCTAACCCCCAAGTTTGTTAGTTTAAAGTGCGATTCCCTAAATTAGCCAATCTGCCAGCAATGCTTTATGATCTCTCCCAGCACACAAAGTAGTGTCAACAGGTGAAAAAACCGGTAACTAGTTCAGCATATACGAAACACACAACACATCACATGCAATTAAGCTGGAGGCTCAACACCACAAAATATTGTCCATGCTAAAGACGTCCAGTTACTTTCTGAACAACATAACAAAAAAAGAACAGTCCATAGGCAAGAACTCGAAAATCCCCAAATCACTTTTGTTGCATCTCTGCATGGCCTTTCTGTTCCATTAGTATTTCTCAGGTATCTGATACCGGCTGCTGGTAGGAACAGAGCACAGATCTAGACAGAATGCTTCATGAGGTCTAATACAGCAATTCCTGTGCACAGAAATACACATATCACTGACCAAACTATTAGTGCACTTTGAGTCCCCAAAACTGAAGAATTGAGAAAGGGGAAGGGAGCAAAAGGAGAACGGTACTTAAAAATACAGTTGCTATTTATAGACATCATTGAGATTGCTTTGAAACAGAAATTGCTGTGGGAATGGTATAATGCTTGACTCCTGATACTTGCAATTTTCTGTTCAATTTTGAGCCTGCTGTACCTAATATGTACAATACTTAAAAAGTAATCATAGCCACAGACAGAATTTTCAGAGAAGCCATAAACAAGAAATTAGTTTTTCAATAAGACAATACTAAGTGCTGGTTACATATTTAATATAACAGACAGATAAAAACTAAAGCAGCATCTTTTAAAGAAAGACTATTAACAAGACTGAAGTAATTTTATTTCTAAAATAGTCAAAGTTCTTTAAGAAGTATTTGAGGTGGTACCTCTGTAAATCTGGATTCTTACCATGACCATTTTGAGCCACTTTTAAACCAAAAAGTTGTATAAAGAACATAAGTTAATTTTTCTTTTACAGTTAAGACCACAAGCTTTAACAAAAAGTTAAATTGCTCGTAACCACATTATATTCATATAAACACCATTCACACAAAATTATTTTGGCAAGTACTTACGCAAAGGATTTTGTCCTTCACTGGCATAGTACTCATACATCCCACTTTTAACAAGTGTATCATAGTGGGGCAGGAAGTCAATTCGCTCCTTGGTTGCCAAAAGCAGCATTTGATCAACTGACTGCAGCAGATATAAAGTAACTCCATCTTGAACAAGTTCGCCTGCAGTGAAGATGAAATACAAAGTACACTGAAGAGCATTCACTGAACCAATCAACTTCTGCTCTCAAAACCAGTACAGATTTAGCCTCAGGTAATCTCTGTGTTTTCTTAGGCTTTGACTACTCGTCCACCTAGCAACAAAGTTTAATTTAAAATCTTTTCACGTTTGCAAGCTTAATAATGCAAGTTTTCTCAAGTGACAGATATTTACATGCCGTTTTTTCCTATCTTTTACAGAGTTTGCAACTGTCATCATACTAACAAGTAGCTGTCAAAAAGTTGTTTGTGAAAGTAAATTTTGTCACAGTTCTTAGCAAACTATTATAGGATTTGTACTTCCAGTTAATTATTGCATGTCATAAACAACCATACGATCTTTACAATCAATATAAGAAATAGCTGCATTTATTTTGCCATCTAAGACACTTACTGAAGTTGTCTTCTGTAATTTCCTTCCTGTTTGTTGTGGTGATAACAAAGTTTTCATCAGTAGCTATGCCAAATGCCTAAAAAAATTGGAAGTTATTTGGTTATGATAACTAAGTACTCCATAAAGTATTCAGATAAATGAAAAAAAAAAAAAAACCACACCAGGAAAAAAAAGGTGGTCTTTCTACTCACTATGCCACAAACTACTGAGAAGTGACCAAATATTTTTCCCTGTATTCACTCAGAACACAGCTTAATTCCAGAACTTAACTTCATTTGCTTTCTCAACTTAGCCAAACTGCCTGTACTCAAGTAGTTTGGGTTTTTACCTGATTAAAATATGTTTTAGCAAGCAACTGGAATTTTAGGGAGGGGGAACTGTCTTACGGGTAACCTCCTTGAGGGCTGAGGAACGAGACAGAACAACTCTGCTTCAAACTGCACAACTACAACAGCAATAGTCATAAGCTAGAGGATGTCCTGTATTTAACTGCACTCTTTTGAGACATTAAACCAACCAAATATTTCTTAATGTTGGATACACATTAAAGTCTTTGTTCTTCAATTATATCATACATTTTAAAATAAATAATCAAGATTTCTTTTAGAAAATTCTTTACCATTAAAACACTGAAGTATATTCTTTGAACCTAAACAATCTTTGTCGCTTTTCTGCCTCCAACTTTTGAATATGTTTCTGTAGCTTTGGACTTTTTAGCCTGATTCTTCCCTGAAGCCCTTGCATTCCCTGTAGCAGCTTGCCCTCATCATTTCCCATACCTCTTTCCTTCCATCCCTAGTACTCAAACTCACAAAAATATTTCTAAAACACTGTTTAAGGTTTCATTAGAAGTGTGCTTTCCACCTTTCAGTTACCTTCTCCCTAGTTGTGACTATGTTAAAGATACAGTTAGTATACAGTAGCAAAACTAGCAAAATTGTCAAATTTCTCATAGCACCTGGTGCAAGTGAAACAAATGGAGATGACATGAAGAGATTGATGTTAATCCTTAAGACTTTGGAGTAATTATTACTTTTTAAATCTTCTATGTTCACATCTCTTCAACTTAACCTCTCACATTACACAAATTTCCACATGGCAAATCTGTGCAGAAGAAAAAAATTGCTTAGAGCAAGGAAAATAAGCAATTAAAAATAGGCATACTATAAAACTAACATCTAACTGTGCCACTCAAGGTTAACAGTTAATATGGAATAACTGAACTGGAGAGTTTTACATTTGAAAGCACAGATAATAATCTTTTCCTTCCAGGTATAATTACAGCTTCCCTGTTTTCTCTACTTCTCAAAAGCTCTTCTGCTCTCAAAACCTTATGAAGAGCGCAGTATTTACTCTAAGGCACCAAGAAGTTAGGATGAGTTAGTGCATGCACAAGACATCAGCCTGCTAACCGAGCAGGGGTAGCCTCCCCCTTCTGGTCCTCCCCCCGTTTCCATGGGTGAGCCTCAACTAAGCCGACCACAAAGGGCCTGGCAGGCAGAGCTACACTCGTGTTTCCTGGGTGAGCCCAGCATTAGCGCATCTAATGGCAGCAGGTCCTTTCTGCTTCACTCCAAGTGGCTGTCATTTTGAGATAAGCTACTAGGCAGGTTCATGGATCAAGTTTGGTAGTCCTAACTGCAGATAACCTGCTTTTCTTGTACATGCAGGAATTTAAGAGGTTACATCCTTTGTAAACTTTAGCCAACTAAGAAAATCTCTGTTTGAAAGATTCACTCGTATATAAGACCTATGTGGTTTACTTCCTCCTTCTCTCTGTCCTATACTATCAGTTATCCCAGCCCCTGTCACTTCCCACTATACCAGGTAGCGGTGAGGTGGCTGCACAGCTGTCCCATTCTGTGGATGTGGTCATCAGGAAGATGATTTGGTCATCCCTGAATAAAAGTGAACCTACTGGGTAATTTACTTGAACAGCTGATGATGTTTCATTTGGTTCTAATAAACAATGTTTAGTCAAATGTTTAATTTCTCACTAAGACTGTTGCATGTAAGAGACATCATGGTATCTCTTGTTGACTTTATATCAAGTGTGGGTTTCACTGCTGAGCCCCTTTTAGCCTAGCATTGTGCCCTTTTTCAAATAAGTACTGAAGATGCACTCAGCTCTTGACTTCAGAAGATTCATGTTACAGCCTAGCAGTACACTCAGATTATAAACCTGTTGGTTATTCTTTTGCAAATTGTCCAGATGCACAATCACGATCTAGCTTT
Organism: Limosa lapponica baueri; assembly: GCA_002844005.1. Lineage (NCBI taxonomy): Eukaryota > Metazoa > Chordata > Aves > Charadriiformes > Scolopacidae > Limosa > Limosa lapponica. The sequence continues at coordinate 281,695 of KZ505723.1, forward strand.
TGATGCCAACAAAATCTTGAGGAGTACAAAAGAATCGCTATACTCAGAAATGCCTAAGCATATTCACAGTGAAAGTATGTTTGGAAGTTACTGTGCTAAAATATCTAAGCAGAAAGCTTTTGTTTCAGATACAAAAGAAAACAGAGACAAGCTCCAAATTAATCCATAATCTAGGAGAAAACAATGATAATTGTATGTTCTCTAAAAAGTGAGGTAGATATGTGAAAACACAAGGATTCCTAAACTATTGGTTACATGTGATCACTACAGGCAAAAGTCAAAATGTTACAAAGATGAAAAGTTATATGCATACAAAAGAGAAAAAAACCCTCTAAAAAGTATGGAAGATTATATCAATGAACCAAATTTTGAATAGTCTGGGAAAACAGCTAAAGCTGTTCACTAAGAGCTGTTAAAATTGTTTGCTAAGCCACACTTGGAGGTGTACTGAGTGTAGACTGCAGGGTTTTGGTGCCAGAGGGTGGTAGGGGTGAGCAGTGCAAAAGGAGGCCATGATTTGCCCTGAGCCAGTCATAGTCAGTGCCAGATGGCTCTCAAACGATGGAAACAACCCACTGCACGCAAACATTTCAACCAGAAGGGCATACGGTACATCTGCTCCATCATATTGGGGAAGCAACAGGAGACATTGCTAGGGACAGCACTAAGGACACTTTGAAAGGAGATGCTCCATACCAGAGCAGGGATGGCCCCAAAGGTGCTGGGGCCCATGGCAGATCCATGTCAGAGCAGGGAATTTTCCCTCTCTGTCCTCCTACTCCCACTGGGCTGTAGCCTGTGGGCAACCCAGCAGAGCAGAAGAAAACCAATAAAGAGCATGGAGGAGGAGTGGCAGCAAAGGGAAACCCTGCCCATGGCCCTGACCTCTCATGCTGCCTGTTGCCTCACCAAAGGAACTGGGACTGACCACACCTTCCGCACAGGGAGAACAAGGGAAGCTTCGACCAGGAATGGAGGAAGAGAAGTGTATGACAGAAGATGAGCTTGGAGAAGAGGGAGGAAAGGCATTTCCCTAAGTGTTTGTTTAATTGCCCCCTTCACCCCCCAGATCAATAATCAAAAGTTTGTGTTATTTTGCAGTAAGTTAAATTAAGAAAAAATTCCCTGAGTCGAGCCTGTTTTTCTCACAGCAGTATGTCAGTCATTATACTTACAAAATGATACAGAAGCCAAAAAGCTATCTTTGTTCAAACAAAAGCAATGCATTCTTTATAAATGGGAGGCTCAGTCTGGAGCACTGCCGATGTTTCATGATAAATAAATAAAGCTAATAACTCTCAATTTGTTGGTGGATGTTTATGACATGAGATTAATATAATAAAAAAATGTAAGAATCTGAAACAGCCAAAAGAAGCTTTCAGCAGAGGAATTTACAGGTATGATACATGAAAGAGTGAATGAACTGTGATCTCTCTAACCCTTAAATCTGAATCAAGCAGCAAGGTTCAATTTACATACTTGCTTCCATCACAGATTTTCTTTATAAAACTCAAAAAACCCAACCTCAAAACAAAAAACAAGCACACAAATCAAAGACAACTCCTCAGCAGCTAAGACTCCTTCAAATAGGCCTCTTTTCTCTTTCATATATTAGCATATAAACACCAAAGCAAATTCCGCTATTTGATCTGAGTAAGTACGGTGAGGCTTACCTGGCTACTAAGCCAACTAGAACACTTAACGTGAAGTCAACATAGATTTCACCTCTAGATTTACCATCTGCCTTGGAAAAGGTGTTCAGCAACCAAAAGTTCAACTTTGTGTGCATACCATCACAGCTTGCAACAACACGGACAGGCCTGAAGTGGTAAGTGAAGCAGAAATAACACACTGTCTGCTTCCAGTGGCCCTACAGAATATTACTATAAAATAATAACTGCTGGTGCTGACTGACTTTGCAAATTAAAGGAATGGAATAGTCTCACACATGACAGGTGTAAAACAGTGAAACCGAAACTACCATGTCTTTAGAGGTGACATTTAACCCCTTTCAACCCAAACCTTTCCAACACAAACAGCAACTTCCATAGCTTTAAAATGCTCTGTCTCCTCCTACAGTAACCATTCCCAGCAGGCAGACGCATGAGAATGATGTGAAGAACTGGCCTCAGAGTTTGGTGATGTAGACAAGGGATAACAGAGATAACAACCACACAGCCACCTTCCACAAAGTGGCACCTAGGCCAAAAATAATTTTCTGGGTAAAAGAACCTGTTCTGCTAAGTGAACCTCTTAAAGGGGATCTGAAACTTATCAGTTAATTGTAAAGCAGTCTAGCAAGGACATTTTCAATACTGTCCTAAATAGCTACTAATTTTCACAAAATTTATCTACATACCTCACGATAAAATACATATTTACTTTGAGTATTCTACAGTGATCCAGCGGCTCCTTTGTGGAGACTTGTTTAGGAATCTAAAAAATGAACCTAAATGCCACATCCAAATACTTGTGAGCTTTGTATCCTTCTGTAACTTTGCATGTGATTAACAACGTCTCATGCTATTTGCCAATTTATCATCTGAAAGATACACATTTACCAGTTAGCTATCCCGTTTTGTGCCACATGAAAAAGAATTATCAGTCCAAACTGAGAGAATTCTATTATATCAACAAATGGATGAAACTATAAAACACATTTAAGGAAAAGGATTTTTATTCTCAAATCACAGATCTTCAAACCAATAACTGTCTTTCAGTACTGCTTATGGATACTCAGATATTTGTACGATCTCTCAATTATTCATACAACTAGATAATATTAAGCCCATTCATAAAAATTAATCAAAACAAAAAGTAAGATATAAACAGATTACATGGAGACCAACTAATTGATAACAACTATATGTAACTCATGAGAGTGCTGATCAGACAAACTTTTCCAGTTCACTGTTGGGTCAGCTAGTCTCAACAACCTGCTGAGGAGCACTCATGGTAACAGAGCAAGTATAATCATCTTTAACCATAATTTGAACGAGCTTGCCTAATGTCAGAACATAAATATATATCATCTTTGAACACCAAAAGAAAGGGGATCCAAAAGTCCAGAAACGCAGTTGCATTCAAAAAATACAGAAATTATTTCTAAGCATTTCTCGGAGCTCAAAGCAGAGCTGTACAGTACAGAAGCATTAAGAACACTCAGTAGCCTGTAACTTCTGGCCAGATGGTGACCAGAGATAACTTACAGACAAAAGTCAGCAGGGAACACCAGTGTTTTGAAACATTTTCCAACCATCCTTTATTGACAGTTACCTCTATCTAAAAAAACGAGTTACAGAAGACAACATTTGCAAAGCCTGAAGTGCCTTGTCCTCTGTCCCACTTAAAACTTTCAGTACTTTCAGAAGTTCAACTGATACACTTAAATATTTACAAAAATTTATCAAATAAAGGTCTTAAGAAGTGAACAGGTGGTTCAACAGAAACACTAAGAACATTGCTACCTATCACAAGATCCTGTAATAGAAGTTTGTATGCTGTATCTTAAAATAAAGCTTTATCATAATTTTGGTAGAAAAACAGCAAAAGAAGATAAGGAAAACTGCACGCAGAAGCCACATACATAAATCTATGAAATCTTGACCAGAACAGTGAATTTACTCAGACAACTTTTCAAGATTTGCAAGATTCAACAAGCAGAAGAAAGCTGGAGACCCTAGAATTTATGCAAAGAGCATGCTGTCATTAGTAGACTTATTCAGAGTCTGGACAAGCACAGAACTTTCACCAGACCCTCACAAGCCATTGTGTCTAAAAGCACAATCATAAATATTAATGAGTGCAGCTATCAGCCAAAATTTTGACATCAACTCCATACAGCTCTACCATGAAGATTCTTTGTATGACATCACTTATTACAGTAACAAGAATTCAGATGCCACTCTTCAAAAGCAAAAAAGACTTGATAACATCTAGGAAGTTGTACCTGGATAACTAATGCTAAAGGAATGCAGATACTCTGCATCTGAATGTTATCACCAGCACTCAAATTCAAGCAGGAATTTAAAAACTACCCAGCTTTCCAAACCAGTCAACACACAGTAAGGTGGTACCTAAGCTCACAAAGGTATGCAAACTGCATCCTTCTTCCCACTGAAATGTCAGTAACAGGGATGCTGCACAAAAGCATTTCAGTGAAGCCTGAAATACAAGACGAGTTTCGGAAAAAACTCATAATATTGTTGCATCTTATACATGCCTTACAGTACCTCCAACAGTTTCTTTAAAAAACAAGGAAAAACTTGTTTTGTGTATGCACACGTTTAAATATATCTATTTTTAGTTTCTGATTATACAGAATCTTGGAAAGTGAGTAAATGAACAGAGAATTTATAATACAAATATATAATTATTACAGGATGGATTTATTTCATCATTAAGAACAGAAGTACTTGAACAAATTTAAAATCAGAACAGTAGCTTAGTAAGTAATCCCAATACCTCTTAAAGACATTTAAGTTACCCTCTGATGTAGCAGAAATTGCCAATATTTTTTCACTGTTCACAAATAATTTCATTATAAATTCTTTATTAGGCACTGGTAAGCAAATATTAAAAAAATATACATATAATTACAGTTATATCTTGAGTTTCCACCACTGCTGTGCTTCTCCATATCCCCCCTTAATGAACATCCTTTTTAGCATCTTCGCTATTGCAACCATGGAATTTATTTTGTAGACTGGCAAAACAGGATATATTCCTTCAAACAAGGAGGTCACAACAATAATGAAAAGTTTCACAAGATTTAAACAAACACAAATGTGTTCAATTCCTATTTAAATAGCAACACTAATTTCGGTACCATTAGCTCTCTTCAGACTGGTACTTCACCGCAAAGAGTCTCAAAAATACCTTCACACATAACAAAACTTCGGTGTACTTTTCAGCACAGATACATTTCTGCTTTAAAAGAAGTGTGACCTCTTTAAGTGCCTGGAAGGATTCCTACCAGCTTAGCAACAAACTGAAGTGCTCCAACCTCACTGTGTACCTGGACAACACAAGAAAGGGACCTAGGATTACCTGCCAACAAAGTTTAGCTCCACTCTGCTCATTGCAGGTAAATATTTTCCAATTATACTCTAAACATCAGGACAAGCAGTGGGGCATTTACCTAATAAAAGATGATAGGAAGGCATACAAGCAATAGTTCTCCCAAGAAGGGGCAAGACTCCCTATTTAATTGACTTATTAACCTCAAAACTTCATGGTTCTGGGGACTGAAATTAAATGACTGCTGCACATATGTTCAAATGGAATCATCAAGCTCACATAACATTTTTGATTAAGAGGCTTCTGGTTTAGTACTGCACACTTCAAGGAAGAAGAATGAAGACCACATATGCTCCAGCTTCTTTTATGAAGATTTTTTCTTTAAATCTCCCTCCCCCAGGAAAGGCTAATTTATCAGTATACAAAGCCACATCCAGCCACACTGCCATGCATTATCTTGTTACTAGGGGACAGTAAGAAAATTCATAAAGTGACAATGAATATTTTCTTCAAAAATCAAAACAAACAGAAGTTTCAAAAATTAGTAAAGAACATTTTAATAATCATGGAGGAATGCTTTTTATGACAACAGACAGAGAGGATATGAACCAGCTCCCTGATCCACCTATCAGTGGCTGAATCTGTTGTCTCAACAATCTGTTATTTTGCTACACAAACAGGAATATACTCACTTTCTCTCTGCATTATGAAAAAACCTGTAAGTCTCGGAAAGTAGCAGCCTAACACCATGCCATCAGGCATTCAAGTATTTTCAACCTGGGATTATCACATACCGCAATCAGGTTTCATTTAATTATTTTTTCAAGATTTACATTCTCCTTTGACAACTAGGTATCCAGTTATATCCAAAGGAATTCTCTTACACCACAGGAAGATGTTCACCACAGAAACAGTTTCAACAGCCTAATATATTTCTGGCCACCTTGTCAGACATTAGCACCCCCATAGCCCAGTTGGCAAACTGGAAAGTCCATGTTTAAAATAATTTAGTCACTTTAGAAAGTGACAGTAGAATAACTTAGTCGCAAGACAAACTGCCAATGGAAGTCAATTTAAAGCTGAGCTTGTACTGAGCTTGAGCCACCGGACAGGATACCTGTGGAAATGAACACTGCCAGATATGCTACATTTGCCTGATCATGCACTCAGGTCTCTAATAGCTTTAATTAGAGAAAGTGAATACAACGTTCCACTTCATCTTAGTCTGAACAGCTCAAAATTTGCTTATCAAAAAAACCAATCTTTCTTCCTGAACTTTCATCACTTCCCTGATGTGTTTTCAGCACCACGGAGTGGGGACAGTCTGTCCGATGAAGGTGAACCCATTCGTAGCCCTTTGTCTGAAAGTACTTAGGTGCAACTTTCAAGAGGCCAAAAATTCAGCACTTTGGTGTACAACATCCAGAGAAACACAAATAATGCGCAAAATTCCCAGAGGCTCTGAGATGCCAGAATGCTCTTCCAGAAGCCTAACAAAAACCCATACACTGTTGGTGGGGGAGACATCAGACATTAAACTTCCTGGACCTCAGCCTGTCCAGTTTTCACTGTATCAGCATTTACTGGTCACGTCAAACCATCCAAATGCATGGCAGCACATTGAGGCAGTTAGATAATGAAGTCACCACAGAGTCACCACACTGAAATTAGCTGTGACAGAGGCACCTCTGTGTGTCAACATATTATTGGAGAAGGCCATTCTCTAAGGGAATGACCACTGGAGGTTCCTCCTGCACAGGTTTGTAAGAGCGCTGACTCTGTCATCCTTAACACCCCTAAACAGCCACCAGGACTAGTGATAAGAATCGTGGTGTTGACATGGGAAGAAACCATACTTGAAAAATTTACTTTCACAGGCACCAAATCCAAACACACCAAGTTCTGCTTTGCAGCGCCAGACATCTCACACACTGTGTTGCACATCTGCACATTGTGCCTAATGGCATTAAAGTACTTACCCCACAACGTCAATACATTTTTGAGATAAGAAAATTCTGAAGCAGTTTGTACCCAAGATTTGTCACATCTTCTGATGATGATTATTTTTGGGTAAGACTGCAAACATGCCAAAAGGACCGTGAACTACTGAACACCATGAGGCTGCATGAAAATAGAAGTCACTGGAGTGTGCAGCATATATAAAAAAAGCCATGTAAAAAAGACTCCCTTGTTACAAATCAGCATTAGCCTCAGCCCATCAATTAAGTACAAAAGCTAAAAAAAAAGACAGGTCAAACATCAACATATTTGCCCTGAACACTGAAAATATGAAATATCCTGCAATTCATCTGCTAGATACAGTTTGAGATGGGTTCCATTAAGACAACTCTTGGCAGAAATCACATGATACACAGGAGATATGAACCCTATAACGATGCTCCACTAAGAGGAAGTTGGTTCTTAGGCGGCCACGAACCCACCCCGCTGGCTAACTTCTCAGAATGTTACACTGCATAAGGTGTACTGATTTCTTTATTCCATTCAGGTACTTGTTCTTCCAGTCTTCTAACTCTAGGGGCGCTGATCGGGTCAAGTGATATGCTAACACTCCATAGCCAAGTTACTGCTGAGCACTAGCACCCCAGGTAGCAGTGCAGATTCAGTACCTCTAACAGAACACGACTATGCCATTTTGAGCACTGAAGTAGAACTGTGCAAGGAGGAGGTAGCCATGCGTGACAGCTATTCCTGCTGACACTGATAGCTCAAAGCAACCCATCGCAGTAGGAAACCATTTCATTAAACGCTGTTCAGACATAGGACAAACCAAGCAATTTCTTCAAAGAGTTTATATCCTAGAGAGCAAAGTGCAAATTACACTGGATAAAGAAACTGGATAAAGACGGGCAACAAAGCTGGTGAGGGGTGTGGAGCACAAGTCTTATGAGGAGAGCCTAAGGGAGCTGGGGTTGTTCAGCCTACAGAAAAGGAGGCTGAGGGGAGACCTTATTGCTCTCTACAACTACCTGAAAGGAGGTTGTAGAGAGGCAGGGGTCAGTCTCTTCTCCCAAGTCACAGGCAACAGGACTAGAGGAAACATCCTCAAGTTGTGCCAGGGGAGGTTCAGGTTGGATATTAGGAAACATTTTTACACTGAAAGAGTTATCAAGCGTTGGAATGGGCTGCCCAGGGAAGTGGTTGAGGCACCATCCCTGGAGATACGCCTACTGGTATCACCAGCAAACTAAAGTAAACAGCCTGTACGCAGATAGAAATCTCCACCTCCAAGAGATCCGAAGGCGGTTCTTACTTTCGCATTAAGGGAAGGCGAGGAAAGAGTGAACCGAAGGGATACAGGAGACAGCAAAGAACCAGCCGGTTGAAGTATTTAAACCGGGCGTCGGAGAGACGGTTACAGAGGGAAACGACCGGCGCTTACCGCCGCCACCTCGGACAGCAG